>CANNZV010003918.1:0-51253 GCA_947561585.1 Caprella mutica | reverse complement strand
GGACCTAAATAAAGCTTTTTAGGACCTATATAAAGCATTTTAGGACCTAAATAAAGCTTTTTAGGACCTAAATAAAGCATTTTAGGACCTAAATAAAGCATTTTAGGACCTAAATAAAGCATTTTAGGACCTAAATAAAGCATTTTAGGACCTAAATAAAGCATTTTAGGACCTAAATAAAGCATTTTAGGACCTAAATAAAGCATTTTAGGACCTAAATAAAGCATTTTAGGACCTAAATAAAGCATTTTAGGACCTAAATAAAGCTTTTTAGGACCTATATAAAGCATTTTAGGACCTAAATAAAGCTTTTTAGGACCTAAATAAAGCATTTTAGGACCTAAATAAAGCATTTTAGGACCTAAATAAAGCATTTTAGGACCTAAATAAAGCATTTTAGGACCTAAATAAAGCATTTTAGGACCTAAATAAAGCATTTTAGGACCTAAATAAAGCATTTTAGGACCTATATAAAGCATTTTAGGACCTAAATAAAGCATTTTAGGACTTATGCATACACTTTTAGGATAAAAAGATAGGTTTTTACAACGAATAAATCACCATTATGAAATATAAATTTGACGGTTTCTAGTCTGTTTAAATGATAAAGATGGTGTAAACAAATAAATAATTCATCCCTTAAAAATTCAATTTATCTAGTTTATCGTATATTTATTCAAATTTAACCTAAAAATATTAAAAAAGGTTAGGTAAATTGAAATTCATGAAATTAAACTAATTCCAATATTAAATTCGAAATTTGTATTTATAGCAAAACCCTCGTAGTAGACAACCCAAGATTAAATAAATCATATATTAGAATTAGATAATTAGACCAATTAAAATATTCTGAAACTGTTGTACAGGAAAAACTACTCACAAGACAAAACACAATTTTTGTCACCTGGCAGTTTTTCTTTTGTAAATGTTACAAATATCCCTAGATTTTACATATCTCTCTCTCTCTTTGAATAGTTTATCATTTTGATTATTCACTATTTTGTGCATGGCAGAGTCTATGCTAAAAAATTGATGCGAAGAATCACAGAAAACTAGGTACAGTGGTGACTATGCTAATTCTTGAAGTGATAGTAGTTTATTTATATAATAACTAATTCAGACAGAAATTGATTAAATTATAATGTTCTATAAATTTGTCAAAATAACTCCTCAACTTTACAGACTTACCAAATTATTTAATAATATAAGCCCAAAATCAGACTTCGCGTCATTTTACGAGTTTATGATATTTTAGGACATTATGGCATTTATTGACTTTATGGCATTTATGATTTTATGGCATTTTATGACTTTATGGCATTTATGATTTTATGGCATTTTATGACTTTACGGCATTTTATGACTTTACGGCATTTTATGACTTTATGGCATTTTATGACTTTACGGCATTTTATGACTTTACGGCATTTTATGACTTTACGGCATTTTATGACTTTACGGCATTTTATGAATTTACGGCATTTTATGACTTTACGGCATTTTATGACTTTACGGCATTTTATGACTTTACGGCATTTTATGACTTTACGGCATTTTATGACTTTACGGCATTTTATGACTTTACGGCATTTTATGACTTTACGGCATTTTATGACTTTACGGCATTTTATGACTTTACGGCATTTTATGACTTTACGGCATTTTATGACTTTACTGCATTTTATGACTTTACTGCATTTTATGACTTTACTGCATTTTATGACTTTACGGCATTTGTCCGGGCTCTAGTAATCACTTATTAGCATAGATAATCAATTATTTAATATGATATAGCTAGGTACTTAATTATTTATTATTTGTAAATAAGATTATTGAAGAACAGGATATCTCATTTGATCAAAGAAAAGGCCATCTTGTGAAAAAGTAGGTTAAGTTATCTTCATTCCCATAAACGTTAGCAAAGAACGTCTAACCGTTAGCAAAGAATCTTTAAACGTTTGCAAGGAACGTTCAAACGTTTGCAAAGAACGTTCAAAACTCCTCTCACCTGACTTTGGCAGCTCCACCATCCAGGCTGTCAGCTCCTCCTGCAGCTTCAGCAGCCAGAGAGGAGCCTCCTCCTGCAGTCACTGAAGGGTCAGAGGAGACTGAGGAGAGGGAGGAGAGCACCTCTGAAGAAAGGTAAGAAAAAGTTATAAAAAAGAAAATAATCAAAATATACATATAGTGAATAATTATAGGTTAAATTTTATATATATATATTTATAAAAGATTGGAAATAATTCAGCAGAGCTTACAATAGGTAGCTACACCATTTAAAAAATAAACAATAAAACCAATTGAGAGACAGAGGGAATAGAGTTAGGGTAAAGCACCAATCACCAAGTGTGAATTAGATGGAGGGAAGTGTCACCAGATTATCGTTAACCAATCTACGAGAAATATTTCATTGATTTATTAGCTAATAATAACAACCTATTGAAACTCTCATTGGGGTATTTAGTTCACCTGGTGATTGAAACTCTCATTGGGGTATTTAGTTCACCTGGTGATTGAAACTCTCATTGGGGTATTTAGTTCACCTAGTGATTGAAACTCTCATTGGGGTATTTAGTTCACCTGGTGATTGAAACTCTCATTGGGGTATTTAGTTCACCTGGTGATTGAAACTCTCATTGGGGTATTTAGTTCACCTGGTGATTGAAACTCTCATTGGGGTATTTAGTTCACCTGGTGATTGAAACTCTCATTGGGGTATTTAGTTCACCTAGTGATTGAAACTCTCATTGGGGTATTTAGTTCACCTGGTGATTGAAACTCTCATTGGGGTATTTAGTTCACCTGGTGATTGAAACTCTCATTGGGGTATTTAGTTCACCTGGTGATTGAAACTCTCATTGGGGTATTTAGTTCACCTGGTGATTGAAACTCTCATTGGGGTATTTAGTTCACCTGGTGATTGAAACTCTCATTGGGGTATTTAGTTCACCTGGTGATTGAAACTCTCATTGGGGTATTTAGTTCACCTAGTGATTGAAACTCTCATTGGGGTATTTAGTTCACCTGGTGATTGAAACTCTCATTGGGGTATTTAGTTCACCTGGTGATTGAAACTCTCATTGGGGTATTTAGTTCACCTGGTGATTGAAACTCTCATTGGGGTATTTAGTTCACCTGGTGATTGAAACTCTCATTGGGGTATTTAGTTCACCTAGTGATTGAAACTCTCATTGGGGTATTTAGTTCACCTGGTGATTGAAACTCTCATTGGGGTATTTAGTTCACCTGGTGATTGAAACTCTCATTGGGGTATTTAGTTCACCTGGTGATTGAAACTCTATTCTATTTCTCTATGTAGGAATGTAGTGATAAATAGATGAAGTGTGAGATTGTTAAAGGTAATTATTTAATAGAAGGAAGTAGCTAGGGCTACATTGAACTCCAATGGGAAGGACTGTGACTTTGAAAAAGAAACACAAAAGGGTAAATAAAACTGTATAACCTTTGGCTGAAGATTTGGCTTTTCTCTCTTTATCTGAAGAATGAAATTAAATGAGTTAAACTGAAGGCATAAATCTGTTTACTCATCTACCTACTTGTAACACTGTAAATCTTGCTTTGTATGTTTGCACTCTCAAGAAAAGGACGAAATTAAGCCTATAATCCAAATAAAATAAACTCTAATGGACTAACTAAATGGAACAGCTAACGTATCCTATATACGATCAGAGCTATAGTATCCTTGATACAATCAGAGCTATAGTATCCTTGATACAATCAGAGCTATAGTATCCTTGATACAATCAGAGCTATAGTATCCTTGATACAATCAGAGCTATAGTATCCTTGATACAATCAGAGCTATAGTATCCTTGATACAATCAGAGCTATAGTATCCTTGATACAATCAGAGCTATAGTATCCTTGATACAATCAGAGCTATAGTATCCTTGATACAATCAGAGCTATAGTATCCTTGATACAATCAGAGCTATAGTATCCTTGATACAATCAGAGCTATAGTATCCTTGATACAATCAGAGCTATAGTATCCTTGATACAATCAGAACTATAGTATCCTTGATACAATCAGAACTATAGTATCCTTGATACAATCAGAGCTATAGTATCCTTGATACAATCGGAACTATAGTATCCTTGATACAATCAGAACTATAGTATCCTTGATACAATCAGAACTATAGTATCCTTGATACAATCAGAACTATAGTATCCTTGATACAATCAGAGCTATAGTATCCTTGATACAATCAGAGCTATAGTATCCTTGATACAATCGGAACTATAGTATCCTTGATACAATCAGAACTATAGTATCCTTGATACAATCAGAACTATAGTATCCTATATACGATCAGAACTATAGTATTCTAGATACGATCAGAACTATAGTATCCTAGATACGATCAGAACTATAGTATCCTAGATACGATCAGAACTATAGTATCCTAGATACGATCAGAACTATAGTATCCTAGATAATATCAGAACTATAGTATCCTTGATAAAATAAGAGTTATAGTATACTAAATACTATCAGAACTATAGTATCCTTGATACAATCAGATCAATAGTATCCTAAGGGTGGCACCACTTATATAATTTTTTTTTAAATGGTTACAACTACCAAGAATATAGTTAGTATAATATTGCTCCTTGCAGATAATTCTTAAGGATAATGTTTTTAAAGTTAGTAGCTCATTGATTGGCTGTGGAGGCTGACCACTAAGTGTAATGGGGGCGTGTTTAATGACCCTTCTTGGTCATTAAACAATCATGAAATGTGCAGTACAACAAGCTAGCGGATACAACAAACAACATTACAGACACATATGTCGAGAGTTTCAAAATTATTATTATTTGAAATGTAATTTAATTCAACTCTTAACTATATGCAAGGAAAAGGAGCCAACCTGTTGGCTCCTCCTCCTCCTAGCAGACCAATCAGAGAAGAGTTATCATTGAAAACGATATCTGTAAGAACATTCTTCTTGCAGCACTGTATCGATGATGGAAACTTATGCGAAAGAGACAATTTCTCAAAAACCTTATGCGCTGTTTACTATAGTTATTTAAAAAAAATAGAAGGAAGAAACATAACCTTTTTAGCCTCACCGTATCCTAGATACGGTCAAACTATATTACCACTGATTTATTTAGGTAGATTTATTAGATACTAAAGAGTAGAAATGATGTGACATTGAAGTAATTGATTAGTTAGGTAGATTACTATAGAAAGTACAGCTCTGACCTGACACAGGGGCCACTCCAAAAGAGGCCAGCATCTTATCCAGTTCCTGCTGAGAGTCTTTGGTCTGCCCACTGACAACATTCTTAGAGGCATCAGAAGCCTGAAAAAGAGGGGACTGATAAATGACTGACTGGTGTTTTAAGATATGACTTAATATGGACTGTTGAATAACTTGGCCTATAGGAAAAAACATTAGTTTTTCAGAAGTAATTAAGACCATAAGTTTAAAAAGTAACAATGTTTTTAACATTAGAGCATTCATAGCTATATTTTCTCTCCTAATTTGTAGCAAGTGTAAGACCTCTCTGGTTAAAGTTTCCCTCCTCTCCATTTCCCTCTTCTTCCTGTTCTCTCTCATGGCTTTCAGTTTCTCGATCTTCCTCTCCTTCTCTTTCTTCCAAGCAAGAGTCACTGGCCCTAGCTTGGACTGGCTGCTAGGAGGGACAAGCACACTGGACAACCGTGTGTCCAGTGTGTCCGGTACTGCTTCCAGTGACGTCATAGTTGTAATGTCTAAATGCAGTGATGTACTTTGTGTGTCATGACGTCAGAACATTACAATCACTTAACAAATAACAACTAGAATATACCATTGGAATTAAACTGATAAAATAGGGGGGGGGGGGGATAGTTCCAAGTTATTGAATGCTTACACATTTTAGATTTTATAAAAAAAATGTATGATATTTAGATTATTATCCATGATAGTACCTACAAAAAACAGTTTTATGGTTATGGTTAAAAAATAACCAGTATAATAAATACTAATTAAAAATAACCAGTATCATGGATACCAATTATAAATTTATTATAACAAGTTAGGCATCATGGATACAAATTAAAATAACCAATTAGGCATCATGGATACAAATTAAAATAACCAGTTAGGCATCATGGATACAAATTAAAATAACCAGCTTGGTATCATGGATACAAATTAAAATAACCAGCTTGGTATCATGGATACAAATTAAAATAACCAGCTAGGTACCACTGTACACTAACCAGTTATGTATCATGGATACAAAACAAAATTCTATTGTTTCTCCTAATATGATCGAAAATGAGGAACCGTTCAGTAATTCGGAAGTCACCCTATGGATAAGAAACAGGACAACCACGTGACGTGACACCACGTGACATTAAGTACACTGTTTCTAAAGGTTAGGTAACAGTTGACCTCACTGAGATCAGCTGACTGACCGGTATGACGTCATCAGTGTTATTGGATAGTCTAAACAACTTAGTGAGGAGGTAGTACCTAACCAAGTAACTACTGATGTTAAAAAGAGAAAACACAGAAGAGGAAGACACTTGTGCTGCTCTATTGGCTACAACCGAGATGACAGTGTGTAGCGAGGTGTAACAATAGGCACAGTGTAGCGAGGAGAGTGACACTACCTCACTCCGTCACAGTCAGAGGCAAACTGAGACGCACAAACGCACGCACAGCACATGTGGCAGTTGACAATTTAAACGTTACTGCCATTTTAAAGCACTACTACCTTGTTAAGATGGTAATAGGTATATTTAGGCACACCTTCTTTACGGGGCAACTAGAAGTTAGAAATTAACTGTTTATTATAAGACTAGTTATCAGAACGCACGTAGCCATATGCTGTGTACACATACTACACATAGCACTACCTAGAGTGTATACACATACTACACACGGCACTACCTTGTGAAGTGACTGCAGTACACAGATATGACAACACACCCACCTATACATGAGATAATACATACGCAGGCGCATAGTTAGCAAAATTCACACAGAGAAGCTACACAATATCTATTTGAAAAGTAAACCTATTCAGTAATATGTACTATATAATGTTACTCATTTTATATGTAGGAACATATTAATGGGATGAGAAAAGAATGATTACAGATTAATAATGATTGTAACACAATTATAATCTAATCCAATAAGTATTCATTAAAAATGGCTTGATATTGGAACACATTGCATTTTCATTGTTCAGCAACCTACTTTTCATAAAAAGTTCAAGTGACTAAATATGATTACATGAATAATAAGGGTGAACACTTCAAATGGATCTAAATAAATGATTTATAGTAGTAGTTTTATAGGGCAAAGCAAGTAAATTGCAATACACTACAGAAATGATAATATATTCTGTTAATATAAATAACAGAAATGATAAAGTTTCAAAATAGTCTTAAAATTTATAAATTATAACATACATTGCAGTTCTTTAATAGGATTACCTGTACAATCTGATCTCCATTACTGTTAGGGGTGCGGATTGTACAGGAGTGAAATCTTGGGGTGCGGATTGTACAGGAGTGAAATCTTGGGGTGCGGATTGTACAGGAGTGAAATCTTGGGGTGCGGATTGTACAGGAGTGAAATCTTGGGGTGCGGATTGTACAGGAGTGAAATCTTGGGGTGCGGATTGCACAGGAGTGAAATCTTGGGGTGCGGATTGCACAGGAGTGAAATCTTGGGGTGCGGATTGTACAGGAGTGAAATCTTGGGGTGCGGATTGCACAGGAGTGAAATCTTGGGGTGCGGATTGCACAGGAGTGAAATCTTGGGGTGCGGATTGCACAGGAGTGAAATCTTGGGGTGCGGATTGCACAGGAGTGAAATCTTGGGGTGCGGATTGTACAGGAGTGAAATCTTGGGGTGCGGATTGCACAGGAGTGAAATCTTGGGGTGCGGATTGTACAGGAGTGAAATCTTGGGGTGCGGATTGCACAGGAGTGAAATCTTGGGGTGCGGATTGCACAGGAGTGAAATCTTGGGGTGCGGATTGCACAGGAGTGGAATCTTGGGGTGCGGATTGCACAGGAGTGAAATCTTGGGGTGCGGATTGCACAGGAGTGAAATCATGGGGTGCGGATTGCACAGGAGTGAAATCTTGGGGTGCGGATTGCACAGGAGTGAAATCTTGGGGTGCGGATTGCACAGGAGTGAAATCTTGGGGTGCGGATTGCACAGGAGTGAACTCTTCGGGTGCGGATTGCACAGGAACAGGAGGGAAATCTTGGGGTGCGGATTGCACAGGAGTGAAATCTTGGGGTGCGGATTGCACAGGAGTGAAATCTTGGGGTGCGGATTGCACAGGAGTGAAATCTTGGGGTGCGGATTGCACAGGAGTGAAATCTTGGGGTGCGGATTGCACAGGAGTGAAATCTTGGGGTGCGGATTGCACAGGAGTGAACTCTTCGGGTGCGGATTGCACAGGAACAGGAGGGAAATCTTGGGGTGCGGATTGTACAGGAGTGAAATCTTGGGGTGCGGATTGCACAGGAGTGAACTCTTCGGGTGCGGATTGCACAGGAACAGGAGGGAAATCTTGGGGTGCGGATTGTACAGGTGATACTTTTGATATGAAACATTTCAATATAAATTCAGCTCCACAGGATTTAGAGAACCTTTAGAGAAAAAACAAGTAGCTAACTCTCTTGATCCTAGTTTTGCAGAAACAAATATTAAAATAGATAATAATTAAAATAATAAGTTATATGCAGTGTGTCTGCAAAAAATATATCTACTGCCTTGAATCTGCATTATTCATCATTTCACGATAATATGCATAATATGTTGGTACCATAGATACGTGGATTAATATTAATGAATTATAGATAGTACTCGAAAGATATACTCGATGGCAGTGGATACATTATTTGTGTACACACTGTATATTTTAAATTACTCCTATATTTCTTGTATGGTAGAAAATGTGGTAAAGTGCATAACTTTTGAACTTAATTACGGTTAAGGTGCACCAAGCTTCAACTGAGTTCGCCAAAGCTATTCTCGTTATTAAATATTAGCAATTAAATAAAAAATGTGGTAGCTAGCTATGTATCACTGTATCATAGTTATAATTAGCAGTCTTATTGTAGATTCCTCTCATGGTTTCTGGCAAAAAAATGGTTGAATATTTTTACTTTTATTCCATTTGTAATAGCTAGGTATATGAAGGAATTTTTTGTAATATTATTTAAAATAAGAAAAATATTTTAATAATAATTTAGTAGGGGTCTAGCGTCTGCTTTGGAACCAAAGGCCATATCGCTGACATCATAAGGAAATTAAGTATGAGGGACTAGAAGAAGCAGTCAGAAAGGAAAGTGGCTCAATGAACAAAGTCACTTACCACCATCGGTGACGACGCTCATGGATGCAGAAAAGCTACTCCATGAATGCAGTCACTTACCAAGAAATGTGACGAAACGGGACACAAGCACCGGTGGCTGCACTCACGGATGGAAGAGGAAAATGAAGAGGTGATAGTAAATGAAGCCTACCTAACACAAAATCTAAGACCTCGTAGTTGAAGAGAATAGCCCTAGCGCTATCCTCTAAAACTGAAGTAGCGTTAAAAAAATGATAAACATGGTAAAAAAAAAGGCAATCCATAATGAAAATTACAACAGTTCAGGGCCCAAGGGACACCACCCCCTTCTCTTCCATTCACCACAGACAGCTTTAGGATACCCCTGAGGGTGAAAAATATTCTAAACTAATGTTATACTTTAATGTTAAATAAGTAAATTATTATATAAATAAATGAGAGTATTTCTATTTAATTTCCAATTTATTATATTTCATGCAATTATCTATGACACAACATTATAAATATTTAATAAAACAACAGGAGGGGAAGAGTAGCTTCGACACTCTCAGTCGAACCTAAAATGCACCATTACCAAAATCATTTAAGAAATTAAAGATTATTTGTCACTGTACAAAGCCACATTTTCAAACCTGGACAGTGTGGGAGGAAAAATATTTCAATTTCATTATAGGCGATGTTGATTAACATTTAACAACAATTTAGCAGATATAGCAAAATAGGTGCATTGCAATCTTCAAAAAATGATAAAGTCAAATAAATTATTGGGTAGATCCAGGGTTGTTAAAAACAAACAGGTTTTTTTTGAGAAAATAAACCATGTTTTTTTATATGTAATTATTTAATATAAGTGCTTAAAGATACTGATTAGTTCATAACTGATCAGTATACATGGTTAACAATACAAAACATCATTCATATTTTGATAAAATGAGGAAAAAAAAAATAGATTCTTTTGAAACAAATAATTTCAAAATAAATTAAAGCAGATGCTATGTAACATTTTGCTACCAATTCATGAATAATTTTTAGCTGCTAGTCCACTTTAATGTGATCATAAAAAAACTTAAAACTCAAGTTTTGAATAGATTCAAATCTTCATATACATCTAGATTCAAATATTTCTTGAATTCTTATATTTGTATTGGTTTAAAATTTAAAATTTCAAATATAGATGAAAATAAAAGACAAGATATAAGCTACTGAATATCTCAATATGACCTTATTTTAATATTTCCTGTGTAAAATATCTTTATAAAATGATAATAATACAATATGGTGAGGAGAAAAAACCTGTCCATATTTCTATTTTCCTTTGGTTTTAATGACTTCCAATGAAAAAATTACACTACTAAGATTAACTAATTATATTTTTGATATAGCTACTGTAGCTGCTACATAATATATTTAAATGATTTAACAAAACTATTTTAAATGATATAAATATGATATGGATGATTAATGATGAATTAAACATGATTTTAGAGCTGCAAAGGATGGAACAAAAACATAAAAACCAAATTAACCATGTTTTTTTAAGAAAAAACGATATAATAAAAATTAAATAATTGTTATTATATCATTTTTTCTTACCTGTCCAAAAATGAGGAACTGACCGATAATTTAGAACTTACCCTATTTGGCAACAACACAAAGAGTTCATGGAGACACTATTTTATGTTCCACTTCCACTAATGTATCCATAGAAAAAAAAATATTAATATCATTGGCAATGAATGTAGAAAAGTTTAATTAATGTAAATAGGAATTGACCAAGTAAAATAGTATGTCTCATAAACTCTCCATTTGTCTCTCCAAAAATAACCAAATTTCTCTCCAAATAAACATTGTAGCCTAGGAGAAAATTAGATATTTCTCGTCATTTGCAATTGAAGGACTCAAAATATCTGTCACAGACTCGACATTGAAATGGCGAGTTTATGACATGTTTTATTACCTGGGGAATTGATTCAAAAGAGTTTGTTAAGAGACAAGAATTAGGATATTCCACATGTTATTATCAGAACTCAATTTCTAATTTGGTACCAGTATTATTTCTGAACATTGTATTTAAATTTGGCCATTTGGGTAATTATATTACTATATTAGCTAATTTTGAATTCTTATGGAATATGGAGTAACCAGTCTGCAGAATAAGAATATGGGAAATATTTGGGATATTCTCTCTGAACAATTTTGAATTAATTTCTATATTTACATTAATTTTGCTATGAACACTTCTGATTAATCCCTATAATTACATTAATTTTGCTACAAACAGAGTAAGAGATCTCTATGAACTCAGGAGTCAGGAACACTTTACCAGTTTCTACAGACAAGACTGATAGAGTAATAATGTTATTTATTAATAAGTATTATTAAGTAATAACTAATAAGTCAATAATTTGATACGGAAAATAGCTCCAGTGTAAAAATAACAGAATTTCAAATTTCTGAAATGAATAACAGTTATTATAACACAAGAATCAGAGAAGATACATAATTTATTTACATATTAAATATTTCAAATTGGATTAAAACATTAAACATACAAGAAAAATTGAAATAAATCATTCTTTATATTTAAATTAATAGAAATATTTATCAGAGACATATAAAAACAAAGAAAGAGACAATTTCATAAATGACTTGAGAGTTGAAACTCCCAAGTCAATTTTTCTGAGAGATCACTAAAGATAGAAGATAGCTACTATTTTGAATTATGCAAATCTTGAAATGTCATAACATTTAATATAAGAATAATACTTATTTATATAATTATTAAATATAAAAAACACACCTCTTTCATTTCCTTCTCCCTCCTCCTCCTCTCTTTCTCCTCTTTCAAAGCTACAAGCTTAGCCTTCTTCCTCTCCAGCTCTGCCTTCCGGTCTGACATTTTGCTAGGGTAACCAGCGGTGTGTTTTAGGAGTCTGATATCAGGGGACTGCTTGTTAGGCTCACTCATACCTGCGGTAATTAATTAAGCCTAAATACACGAGTCAAAGAGTCACTAAAGGAGTCAACACAGGCCTCTCATTTCTAAGGTGTGTGCGAGTGACTCAACATCAATAATACGTTCCAATAACGCGGAAATTATAACATCCTATTAAAATCAATAAATTAAGAAGAGGGGAAATATTCATCTAATATATCCTCATATTAGAGAGAAAAGTACCGTTATTATGAAGTAAATAGGTACTAGCTTACTTACACACTTATGCGGTAGGTCACTGTGCGGTGTTTTGTACACAACTGCTCCTCCGTGTTGCAATCACTTGCTTTTATCAAAGTATTTTATAAGGTTTCTCTTCAGCTTTCATGCTAAGATGAAAACCATCTTAAATAATATGAAAACCATTTGAATGGCCCATAATTATGACACAATCCATGAAAATATCAGTCAACCAATAACATTACAAACCATTCGAATGATTCTAAATTTTTCCATTCCAAACTTCTATGTTATTCGTACGGTCAAACTTATCGAGTTAATGAACTCTATTAATTACCATATTATAGCACAGTTTCAGTTAATTTATGATGTTTTTTTTTTAACACAATTATTTGTGTTTGTTGGAGTTAACCCAAAATAAAAGGGAAAACCAGTGAGTTAGTTAGATGCTACTAGGTAGTACTTCCATGGTTAGATAGATGGCTGAGGCTTCCCTGATAACATTGTACTATCAGGCCAACGTTGGCAAAGTAAAGGCACGTTCGGGCATTAATACGTCGATGCTATTCTGGATATAGCTTATGTTCCTGTACCCTGGTGCTATAATACATTGGGCCAATGCAATGAAAACGACATTGGGACAACGGTTTCCAAACAACACTGGCCCAATGAAGGAAAACATTTTTGATGTACCAGTATTATGTATATTTATTATATAAGTCTACAGGTTCTATTTGGCAGTTGTCGACAGACAATCAGAGAGGTTAGGTGCAAACGATCTCTCTCAACTTTAATCACACCAAATAGTCAATTTAATATCCTCAATTAAGTGTCTTTGAAATTGTAGCAGTTTCAGGCAATTTAGTATAAATAGGCCTGTTATCCCTTCAATTATTAATTTTAAACTTTATTTATTCCCTTGATAAAAATGAGTTTGGCCGCTAGTTAATTCATATATAGTATGAAATGTTATTATTTCGTTTGAAATAATTATTCACATTGAAAATTAAACATTCCATTCAATGTTAAATAAAAATATTATTATTTGGTTGAAATAGCGTAAATAAAATAATATGTATTTCAGTTTGAATTGGCAACTGTTCGAATTTTTTACCCTAATTTTGATCAGTTTTTATGTTACTAATTAAATAGTAGTTATTACACTCAGAGAAATTTTGATGCACCCAGGTGTTTCGAGTTCACCCTATGGCTTTTTCTCTAAAGCGAGACACTTTAGTGCATCAAACTATAGTTTGGATGCACTAAAGTGCATCAGTTCGATGCACTTTAGTGTCTCAAATTTTCCTTTTCTAAAATGACGAGAATAATTTTCTCATCATTTTAACAAACTTATAGGTTATAGCTAAAATTTGAGATACTAAAGTGCATCGAACTGATGCACTTTAGTGCATCCAAACTACAGTTTGATGCACTAAAGTGTCTCGCTTTAGAGACAAAGCCATAGGGTGAACTCGAAACACCTGAGTGTATCAGTTGGAGTTGTTTATTTTTCTCAGTGTAGTTAAATATAATTATTATATTATCCTTTATTACGTGTTCGAAAAGATACACCCTAATAATAACTTGGAACATATACCCTTCTGCTAAAAATATTTCACAGAGCACAAAATTCTTGTTTGTTCTATGAAACACAATTATATACGTCAAAATATCAAACTAATTACTCACCTATATATTATACAAAGTGAGAGTTAATCTATGGTCAAATTTTAATTAATTCATTCATTACTTTGAACTTTCATCACAGAGGTTTCATCTTTATTCTATGTCGTGGCCTCAAAATATTTTCTTCAATTTGAACTCATAGAGAATGGAATTTTTAAGGAGTTACAATTCTTTAAAAATTTGACCATCTTATTATGTACAATTTGTAATAAGAATAAGTTGTGATTTTTGGTTATTAAAGCGGTGCTTGCCAATATAGTTAAATTCACTTTAAAATATCTCTAAGTATCTCCGAGTCGTTTAATATCAAAAATTTTCTTTAGTCAAATGTATCCACGGTAGCACAATGATAGAGGTACAGGTGACTGCCGGATAGTTGCTTCATGGTTGCAGGTTCAATGCCTAGACACATCACTTCAATTCTTCCCATTTAATTTGTATATAATATTATGTAAGATTAATTAAATTGATATGCACCTAACCTAAGTATTATTATATCCAATAAAGTAAGAATGTTAAATTTTAATTCTTGAATTTATTTATTTATTGGATACGAGTGGATATCGTTTCGAAGCATATTAAATATATAATTGGGCGTCGGTTCGATACAGGTATCGGCAACGTTAAAGGTCCCCTCCAAGCAAATATTTTTATTGCTTTATTTAACGAGGCTAATGTTCCTTATCATTTTGCTGCAAACCGCATCGAATTTGGTAGCGTATTTTTAATTTTATATGCTTTTAAAGATTTTTAAAATCAAAACTCTACAAAACCTATTTTACTTCCGACTTACTAATTTAAGAAATTTTCAGCCTGAAGAAAAAGAATGTAACCATTTGTTTTGATTGTCAACTAGGTATTAGGTTTAATAAATCCATTTAATATTCGTGTAAAGGTATAAAATTGAATGAACTTATAATAGAAACGTTTATATACTTTAGGGAACAATTTATATCTAAAATAATTTAAATAATGGCTTAAAACGCATGGTTTGTTTATAAAATTCAAATTTGTAATCAAAACAAAGAGTGTACAATCTTCTTCTTGAGCATCAGATTAGTGATTCGCTCAATTGTTGCTCACAGAGTATTAAAAAACTTTAAAAACAAATAATAAAATATATATTGAACCGAATTAACTCAATTTTTTCCCGGAGCCTGGAGAGGACCTTTAAGTATTGCCGGTACCAATAAGTCGATTATACGTGGTTATACTGTTCAGGGCCGGTGGACATCCGTGAGGTGGGCCAACGTCGGGCTTTCGCTGGCCCAATACACCGAGACCGGCATGACAGCGTTGGCCCAGAGTTCCGTTCTGAATTGGGCCAACGTTGGCCCAACATTGTAATGTTTACTGGGTTGTATCGAAAGGTTAAAAGAAAACGTTCGTCCTCCTGATACAAAATAGTTCATTTCCCTAGTGTTGTGACTTGTGATATTATAAAATGTCACCCAACAGCAATAACGATATCCCAATGGTGTTCTTGAAGATTAAAGCTACAAATTCAATGATTATATGCAATGATACATTTTCAATGATCGTTTACGAGCAGAATAAGCCAAATAAGATAGTTTAAAAATGTCATGTTTCGTATTGCAATTCGATTTTATTTGTTGAGAATCTACATCAGTTAGGTCTATATAGTTAAGTTTTATCAATAGACCACCAAAGTGTGACGTCACATACCTAGTACGGTCATTAATTCTTTGTTTTCCTATTACTGGCGCCTGCATTCCATTGATCAGAGCTTCTATGTTATTCGTACGGAGAGACCTAGCGCTTAGACAAATTCCATTGGTTAGCAAATAAAAATACTATTTCAGGTCATTTGAGGATGTTTTCACATAGTTATTTTCTTGAAATGTAAATTACAAATTTGGTAATCAAATTGTGTGCATTCAAGGGGTTATTCACATGCGAAAAATAAGCATGGTAAGACAAATGTCACGTTTCGAAATACGATTCATTTTGATTTGTACCTAATTTTGTTTTGCTCGACTAATATGTTTATTTAAGAGATATTGATCACTATTAGTTTATATTTAAGTACTACCTATTAGATAATACAAGTTTCAATTAAGAGATGAAGTTATTGGTGGTTTATGATCAGGGTTGTGACAATATGCTCTTAAAATCATAGATTCCAAGAATATCATAGACGAAACGAAATGGTATCGAATACTCTATACCGCTGGTTTAGAACGGTTCAATACTCTTTAATTACTCCGTCTATAATATTTTCGGGATCTATGATTTTAAGAGCATATTGTCACAACCCTATTTATTATGATATAAACATATAAAATTCGAAAGTCTCAACTACCTTTTCTTTTCGGTTGCTGTGGCGAAAATTAGACTCTGGCTTCACGTGTTCTTTCTTAGGCGTAAGACTAAACTTCCAACAAAATAATTATTCATTTTGTTAGTTCCTACAAATGAAAATAACGGTTAAAATAATCGATCATACGCGTTATCTAGAGTTGTAGTTCATTATTTTTATTGTAACCTAATTTGAATACTAATACTTTTATTATTTGAATACCATTCATTCAGAGTATAGCTACCTAGTTAATTATAGTTAGTTAAATTTATTATGAATTTTTACTCTGTTAATTCACTTAGAGTAATATCATTGATGCAACGTAATGAATTACAGGCAGGCCTCGCTTTAATTACACCTCACTTTAATAAAAGTGGTACTTATTTCAAGACATGACTCAAAACAAGTAGCGTTCGTAGACATAGAAAACGGTGATAATTTTCTGTGATTATTTCACGGTAACTATCAAAAACATCAAAATTATAATCCAGATGAGGTTATTAGAAGCAATTGGTTCAGAAATTCAACATGTCCCACTTTAGGGTTAGTTCTGTGTTATTGCACGGTTCCATATTTTCGAACTTTAATTGGTATCCATGATACCAATTAGAATAGAAGTCAAATAATAATTTTAATATTTTCTTTTTTTTGAGGTGTTCGAAAACGTAAAACCAACCAATAACGTGGAACTTATTACTCTATCAAAAATATTTCATAGAGCATAAAATTGATGTTAGTTCAATGTAACACAATAATTACAGAAATCTAAGTACTATCTATCACCTATACTGAGTGCGAGTTAAGCTATGGTTGGATTTTAAAACCTTTGATAAATTCACTACTTTAAACTTTCATTACAGTCACAAACACTGTTTATTAATAAGCTTATATAGCATTCTAACTCAAAAGAAAATTTTCTTTTATTATATCTCATAGAAAATAAGATATATTATCAAGGAGTGACAATTATAAACTTCTTGTTACTTTTCCTCGCTTTAATTACTGTTTGCTAATTAAACTGAATCGTGATTTGGTAATTAAATTAATAGATGTTGGGAGTATCCTTCTATCACACATATCTAAGTTACTTCTCGATTAATAATGTGATAAATAAAGGCTACAGGTGATAGGATGTGACGGGGAAATTAACAAAAATAAATTTTAAATTATATTAAAGATTTTAGCGAATACATTTTTACAAGTTAAATAAGACTGTAGTTATTATGACATAACTAAGCAATCCCCCTACTGTGAACCTAGAAAAGTTTATTTAAGATCTAGGAAAGTTTTCCCTAATTAGACCCAGCAAAGTCTTCCCTACTTTAGACCCAGCAAAGTCTTCCCTACTTTAGACCCAGCAAAGTCTTCCCTACTTTAAACCAAGCAAAGTCTTCCCAACTTTAGACCCAGCAAAGTCTCCCCTACTTTAGACCCAGCAAAGTCTTCCCAACTTTAGACCCAGCAAAGTCTTTCCTACTTTAGACCCAGCAAAGTCTTTCCTACTTTAGACCCAGCAAAGTCTTTCCTACTTTAGACCCAGCAAAGTCTTCCCTACTTTAGACCCAGCAAAGTCTTCCCTACTTTAAACCAAGCAAAGTCTTCCCAACTTTAGACCCAGCAAAGTCTCCCCTACTTTAGACCCAGCAAAGTCTTTCCTACTTTAGATCCAGCAAAGTCTTTCCTATTTTAGACCCAGCAAAGTCTTTCCTACTTTAGACCCAGCAAAGTCTTCCCTATTTTAGACCCAGCAAAGTCTTCCCTATTTTAGACCCAGCAAAGTCTTCCCTACTTTAGACCCAGCAAAGTCTTCCCTACTTTAGACCCAGCAAAGTCTTCCCTATTTTAGACCCAGTAAAGTCTCCCCTACTTTAGACCCAGCAAAGTCTTCCCAACTTTAGACCCAGCAAAGTCTTTCCTACTTTAGATCCAGCAAAGTCTTTCCTACTTTAGACCCAGCAAAGTCTTTCCTACTTTAGACCCAGCAAAGTTTTTCCTACTTTAGACCCAGCAAAGTCTTTCCTATTTTAGGCCTAGCAAAGTCTTTCCTATTTTAGGCCCAGCAAAGTCTTCCCTATTTTAGACCCAGCAAAGTCTTCCTTATTTTAGACCCAACAAAGTCTTCCCTACTTTAGATCCAGCAAAGTCTTTCCTACTTTAGAACCAGCAAAGTCTTCCTTATTTTAGACCCAGCAAAGTCTTTTCTTTTTTAAACCTAGCAGTCTTCCCTACTTTAGACCCATCAAAGTCTTCTCTATGTTAGACCCAGCAAAGTCTTCACAACTTTAGGCCCAGCAAAGTCTACTTTAGACCCAGCAAAGTCTTCCCTACGTTAGACCCAGCAAAGTCTACTTTAGTCCCAGCAAAGTCTACTTTAGTCCCAGCAAAGTCTACTTTAGACCCATCAAAGTCTTCTCTATGTTAGACCCAGCAAAGTCTTCCCTACGTTAGACCCAGCAAAGTCTACTTTAGTCCCAGCAAAGTCTACTTTAGTCCCAGCAAAGTCTACTTTAGTCCCAGCAAAGTCTACTTTAGTCCCAGCAAAGTCTTCTCCCTGTTTTTTTTCTGCACCACCTCCAAGCTTCTGTCTCTCCATGAGCTTTTTCTTAGCTTTATTGGTCTGGAGCCAACGTAACGACCTGGCAAGAAAATAAATTCTAATTAGAGGAATTAGCTAATAAAATAATATAGAAGATGATAAATACCCAGTATAGTGAACAAATTTTCTTAGTCGCCATCAGTTTTTTAAAACATGATGTTCATTCATGGCAGACTGAAGGAAATTTGTTCACTATACGGTATAGTTCTCTTACTCAGGAGTCAGGATACTACATTCACCATTGAGGAGTTATACTGTACCGAGTGACCAAGAAAAGAGCAAATGCTTATGAGTTATAACTTCTAAAGTAATTGATGTAGAAAGCTAAAACAAAAATTACATAAGAGTATATTCTCCAGATTTATTCGATATATACCAAGTGTTTGAAATTCTTACTGCTGTGCTAAATACAGAGATTAATACTTTTTTTGAAAATTAGCGATTACTGCAACTAAAATATTTTGGCTACTTCACGTATCTCTTGCTTCAAGTCTTCAATAATGTTTGGTTTCAATTTCCTTACCTTCTCTTTAACATATATCAGAGATAAAATCCAAAGGTGAAAGGTCAAGGGACTTAGTTGGACAGAGAAAACGGTTCGGGTGTGAAATAATCTTGTCCTCGAAGTGATTTTTGAATCAGTCTACAGTCTACTACAGACAAGAATGTGTATGCAGTTGCAGTGTCATAATGGAACCAAACGTCAATGGGATTGTTTTCAGTCATAACAGTTATTTAACATTTCAATGCATCCGTCGGTGTTTACAGAACAAATATTTTCAGTCTCTACATCTTTAAAATAATATGGACCACACATGGTCTATGCGAACTCAAACCGCACCGAACTGTCACTTTCGCCGAGTGCAATGGTTTCTCGAACACTTCATTTCTTGTCCATTTATAAAACAAATTCTTAACCATTCTAATTTTCATAGTTGTATTGAATAGCATATTTCATTTTTTCTCTTAACTTTAGTTGCAGAACTGCTTAAATGATAATGTTTAGCAATAACACGCTTCTCAATAGTTAGTTGCTTAATGATTAATGAGGGTTGAGTAAAATGTGTTGATGAAATATCCATTATGTTTAATTGAGATATCTGTATCCCTCATTCGATAGTTTTGATATCAAATAAAACTTGAAAATATACTCTTTTTACAAATTAGTTTTTGAGTTAAAAGCATTTACTTTCGACCAGTTTTTTATTGGTCACCAGGTAGCTATGATAAAATATTATGAAATAAAATGTTACATAATAAATTAATAATATATTAATAGGCACAGTAACTCACCATTCATTTCTTTCATAGCTCTAGTGTAGTCACCAGGGTCCTTGAAGCTCAGGAAACCGTATCCTTTGCTCTTCTTTGAGAATTTATCCCTGACTACCTTAGCTTTAACGAAGGTAGGATAACTGCTGAAAGTACGGGTGAGTAACTCGTCTGTGACGTCATTGCCAAGATCTCCAGCAAACATTCTGTAGTCGTCTGAAGGAACATATCAAACATAAGTAAAAGCAATGTTATTTATTTATTAAACATATAGCTAGCACCCTTTACAGTAAGGATGCTTCATGGGTTGGTACCTATCTACCTATTTATTATAAAAAATATAAAACAAAGAATAATATTCAATTACTAAATTCTCACAAATATTTTAAAATTATTTGGGGTAACTACTACCTAGCTTATTGGATATTTCCCCATTTTTTGGCATATATGAGAAAAATAACGATTATTTATCTTTTATTTTAATTGATATCCATGATACTGGAATTACCGAATTTAGTATCCAATTACCGAATTTAGTATCCAATTACCGTATTGGTATCCATGTACCTCCACTACACATCCAGGTAGACAGTCCACTATACACCTACACACTCCACTACACACCTACACACTCCACTACACACCTACACACTCCACTACACACCTACACACTCCACTACACACCTACACACTCCACTACACACCTACACACTCCACTACACATCTACACACTCCTCTACACATCTACACTACACATCTACACACTCCACTACACACCTACACACTCCACTACACACCTGTTTCCCATTCTGCCAGTGTTTGGTCTTCCCAAACAGTTCCACCAGCATATCTCAGGTTTTTCTTGGGTTTGCGGTCTTTCTTTGACTTCTGGGCTTTAGTGGGCGGTGTGAATGGTTCTAGGGTTGCACCTTGCGGTTCACTGGCATTGGGGACCGCCTTTTCAACCGGCTTTGCCTTTGTTATTGTCACTGTGGTTTTCACCTGAGAGAAACATAATTGATGTTATCATAGATAAATGTTTTTAAAGTTAAAAGGATAGTAAGACACTAGGTATATAGCTGATAATGATTAAGAAATAACTAAGTGATCATTTATTAAGCAACATTAAATTAAGTTTATCAAGTAGTTTGCAGGTATATTAACTCATTAAGTTTCTATTCGTTAGACTATCATGTTCTACTGTTAACTTTCTATACATACAGTTAGTTTGTTTGAGTATTTAAATAAAGTATATTTGATACTAAATTGTGCCATTTGACTATTATCAATGAAAGAAGATATAAAGAAACAGAAAAAATTCCACCAGTTGCCAGCACTGAGCAATCGGAAAAACTAATGACGGCAATTGTCGAGAAACAGCTGAAGCCTCCAATGCAAAATTGCAACAAAAATTAGGACTGTATTGATATCATAATTCTTGCCATTACCGATACTTTGTACTAGTAATCGACCAATACCTAAATATTACCGATACCTAAAAATATGGCCGATATAACGAGTAGCTGCAGATAGACGCGGCAAAACCCTACTAAAGAAAGAACTCACTTTCCCACTCTCTTACCTTCTGTGCCATTTCCACTGCCTTTACTCCAGTCTTCTGTTTCTTGCTCTTCTTAGAGGTGGACTGAGAGGCAGACCTCTTGGTGCCCGTCACATCAGAATCAGAGGGTTTGATGATGCTGGTGTATCTGGTGGGCTGTGACGCGTACACAACTTTCGGACCAGAGCTGTCAAAAGAAAGACATAGTTAAGGTGTCTTATTGAAGTACGTCAACTAACACACGACTACAATATATCAACAAAAGTTTATTTATTTTTTACTCAAATATTTATTTATTTTTTTTATGTTTATCTATTTAAGTGAAATCAATGAGAATAAAAGCTGAATGATTAAAATACTGATTTAAAAACTATGATAAGAAAAAGCAAATCTTTTATTAATTCCAAAAAATTCTAAATGAAAACATTCCATTCTTTAATCAGGTAGCAATTAGTTTTAACTAGAATAGCTCTAGAGCTTTACTCACATTACAGCTGGTTTTGAGATGACTGCACTACTTTGAGTGCTGCTAGGGGGTGGAGGAGGTGGAATGAGAAGGTGAGGGGGTGGGGGAGGGGGTCTCACTCCTCCAGGGGGTCCTGCAACAGAGAAAATAGATCAGTATAATCATTCAAATTTAAACTAATTGTCCTGAAATTATAGAACAGCTGCGTTCCATCCATTGATTCCAGTGACTTAGATAGTAAAGGGCCGTACACACTTAGGTTTTTTTTAAGTCTTTCCACCACAGTTTTTGCTAAGCTCCTCCTACTTTTTCCACAAGGATATAAGTAAAAACACTATAATTATTATACATAACATTATTATTTTTGTCATTCAATTAATATGAGATTTGAGCGGAAATTCGGTCTCACAAAATTTCGATCTGAGGTACAAATAAAACTCATCAATTAGATTATAAGGATTGGGGAAGGGGGGGGGGGGGTGTGTCTGATGCCCCTAGAAACCCCCTGAAATGTGCAGTACAACAAACTAGCAGGTACAACAAACTAGTTACATAATGGTCATTTACTTTGAGAACTTGAGAGTTTCAAAGTTATTTTCATATATAGCTATAGCTATATGAATACTATTTTTAAAAAACTAAACATAAATGGCCGTTATGTAGTTTGTTGTATCTGCTAGTTTGTTGTACTGCACACTTCATGATGATCATAATAATAAAATGAAGGTATTAAGTATTAATGCTATATCGCACATAATTGAACATTTTTCATTCCGAGAGCAAATTTTCCCGTAACCCACTACAACATGTCAAAGCATGCAGGAACATGTACAATCACCCACCACAACATGTCAAAGCATGCAGGGACATGTGCAATCAAGTTATCTAGCTACACTATAATATATTTACCTGACTGTCTCATTAATTGTGGTGGCATGAAGTTAGGACCAGGTCTGGGTCCTCTGTTCTGGAACTGTGGACCATGTGGGTGTCTGGGTGGGCCAAAAGGACCATTATTCATGGGGCCATTTGGACCATTATTCATGGGACCATGTGGACCGTTATTCATTGGACCATGTGGACCGTTATTCATTGGACCATGTGGACCATTATTCATTGGACCATGTGGACCATTATTCATGGGACCATGTGGACCATTATTCATGGGACCATGTGGACCATTATTCATGGGACCATGTGGTCCATTATTCATGGGACCATGTGGACCATTATTCATGGGACCATGAGGACCGTTATTCATGGGACTATGTGGACCATTATTTATGGGGCCATGTGGACCATTATTAAAATTTCCTTGTGGTCCTTGGTGCATGGGTCCATGCTGTGGGTGCATAGGTCCATGCTGTGGGTGCATTGGACCAGGGGGACCCCCTTGAAAACCAGGAGGGGATGGGATATTGGACCCTTTAGTGAGGAGAGTGGGTGGTGGGGGAGGAGGAGGGAGGAGCTTATTGTTTGGTCGTCCAGAACTCTGAAAACAAAATAGTAAACTATTTGTCAATGTGAAGGAATATTAATTTGCATTACATTAACAAGTTATAGCTAATTAAAGTGTTTTTTTATCAAATGATTGTGTAGAAGCTCAAGTTGGGGCTTCTGATCATTTTTACCTTCGCAGATAGTGGAAAGTTATATTTTAGGCGTCAATTAATTACTTATTTGTCATCTTGTTATTCGCATAACTAAAAAAGTCTTTGAGCAAATTTCTTGGAATTTGGTGGAAAGACTGGTCAATGTCCAGGAACCATCTGGTAAACTTTTGGGAGAGAACAAGTCAAAGGTCAAGGTCATTTATAACTCAAAAAGTATTCAACCAAATTGCCTGGAATCTGGTGGAACGATTGGTTATTATCCAGGAACCAACTCATCAGAAATGAGAGCGTACAGGTTAGAGGTGAAGTTTGTCATTAAACAGTGGTGGCGAAGGTATGCGCTCTATGAATGCCCGTCATCTTGTTATTTATCATTTTAATGTTTAGCTAGCTATCAAGGAAACCAAAAAATATAAAATTCAAAATTGGAATCTATTTTTCACCTTAATTCACATGGTGTCTTCTACAGAATGGTTTATTTTAAAATATATTTCTATTAGCTTATCAACTCACAGGTGCATGTTGGTCATTTCCATTGTCCTCTTCATGTAAGATTTCTGCCTCAAACCTAAGGATTAAAGGAAAAAAATGGAATTATTTAAAATCTCATGAATAATGATAGCTTTTTAATGCATTGTATGATACATCTATCTTAAATTCTTTACTTCTTTGGCAAAGGTTTTCCATTTTATGCTTTCAAGATCTTAGATCTTAAGAATACGGAATACCATAGATGAAAAGAAATGGTATTTAAAAAATCCAATATATTACAACAATTCAACACTCTTTAATTCTCTGTCTATAATATTTGCAGGATCTATGATTTTAAAAGCATATTGTGTGTGACAACCCAAATTATAAGTAAAAGGCCGTCCACACGTAGGGTTTTTTTCAGTCTTTCTACCAGACTTTTTGCTAAGCTCCTCCTACTTTTTCCACGAGAATATAAGAAAAACTATATAGCTAATTATTATTTATTTCAGTTGGTATCCATGATACCTGCAGGTATCATGGATACCAATTAAAATGAATAACAATTATATCGTTTTTTCTTATATTCTCATGGAAAGAGTAGGAGGAGCTTAGCAAAAAGTCTTGTGGAAAGCCTGAAAAAACTCTACGTGTGTATGGTCCTTTACTGAAGAAATGCCTCACCTGCTCATTTCATCATCCAGATCTCTCCATTTTTCTTGATGTTGTCTGGCCATTTCAGATGCTTCTTTTATTTCTTAAATTGAGTAATAATCAAAATAAAACTAGAGCAGTGTAGTCAGTTAAATTGAAATAAGTTAGTTAGTCACTTTACTTACTATCATCAATCTGTGAAAAAAAGATGATTGATAAAAGATAATTAATCTTATTAGAGGTTTAACATATGCTTTGAGAATATATTATTAGCAATTTACAAGTTGCAGGACAATTTGTGATCAAATATTTTCAAACCTGTCTTCAAAATGAGCAAAATTTTCCAATAATTATATACAAACATAGGAATAAGCCAGGTAATGAACCATGTCCTCTCTTGGTGACTTCAAGACACCTATTTTGAGACCTTCAATCAATTGCAAATGGTGAGAAATATCTAATTTTCTCCTATGCTAAAATGTTATTTTAAAGAGAATTTAGGACTATTTGATTATTTTGAAGAGAAAGTTAGCTTCTTTTGGAGAGACAAGTGGAAAGTTAACTCACTGTCAAGTGAAGTTTATGAGCCATACTATTTTACTTGGCAGTGAGTAAACTCTCCATTCGTCACTCTAAATGATCAAAGTATCTTAAATTCTTTCCAAAATAACATAGGGTAAATTCCTAGAATCCTAATATCCTAGTTCACGTTCCTATTTCATTTAGGGACGTGAACTAGGACCAGTCTGTATTAGGTAGACAAAATTCCACTGACTTTTTGAAAAAGCTACAAAAATCCAGCATAAATTTCCAGTAATTTTGCTGATCCACCAACATTTTACCCATTTTTCCACCGAAAATTAATGGTAAGATTCGGGAAAAAAATCCACCGACTTTGCCAAAATATTATATTCAATGGAGTCAATGGAATTTACCATGAACTACAGTCTGGAACTAGGAGGTACAGTTGCAAAAGTCTTATTGTAAGGGTATTTTTTTATTTGATTTATATATTAGCATATAATAAAATGATCTCAGTCTGCAGAATTTGGGACATTTTTAACATTTTCTGTGCGAACAATCCTTAATTTCCTCCTATGTTATAATGTTTACATGTCTACTACTGAGAACAAAAGCAAAAATAGAGGATTTCTTGGAGAACAGTTTACCAGTTCCTGCAGTCGTCACAGTTTGGATAAAATCTGAAGTAATTTTCTGAATCTGTAATAATTTGCTGAATTTCAATTTCAAGTAATCCCTTTTTGGTACTATTTGTTAGCATAAACATTGGATTCAACCTTCAGGTACAGTCAGTCATAAATTTGATACAACAATTACCAAATTCACTCATAATATCATTATTCTTCATTCAAATTTCAAACTAGTCTGTATTTGGTGCACAAAATCCCACTGACTTTCTCAAAAAACTGAAAAAAATCAACCATAAATTTCCAGTATTTTTGCTGATCTACCAACATTTTCCGATTTATCCACCGAAAATTAATGGTATCATAGGAATAAATAGCTAAAAATCCACCGACTTTGCCAGGATATTATATTCAAAGGGGGAAAAATTCCACCGGCATGTCGGTGGAATTTACCACGAAATACAGAGTGAATTTCAAACTACCTACCTATCTAATAGAATGTACAGTGGTACGCGGAAAGCTTTTAATTTTAGTCAGATACGTATCTAGCCCTTCCAGTCTGTATTTCGTGGTAAATTCAACCGACATCAGTCTGCAGAATATGGGACATTTTTAACATTTTCTGTGCAAACAATCCATAATTTCCTCTTATATTTACATGTATTTTAATGAGAACATAAGCCAAAATAAAGGATTTCTTGGCAACAGTATCTAAAAGCTGAGCGGCGCACCAAATTACGGCGCCAGTTTTTATTTGGTGCACTGAACTCCTCTGACTTTTTCAAAAATCTGAAAAATAGCTGGCAACATTTTTCATCCAATTGTCTAGTCCTCCAACAATTTTCCAGTTTCTTCTCCAAAAATTAATGGTAATATAGGAATTAATAGCTAAATATCCTCCAATATTGCAGGAATTTTTTTATTAGAGAAATTGAATATCTCCAGACAGACATTATTATGGCGACATATCATTGCAATTAACACCAAATACAATCTGGATACAGCGCACCACTGTACTTTCTATTGATGATCTCAAAGTAAATAAGTGTAATGAAGTTTGTTGTATCCGCTAGTTTGTTGTTCTGCACACTTCATGATTGTTAAATGACCTGGTAGGGGGGTACGGGGGGCGGCACGCCCCCCGATACATCTACCTAACAGCTAACTTAAAAGTTTTTATTTACACCTCTCACCTCAGACTGAAAATTTATAATAGTTACCCCATAAAATTTTAATTACAGTTTTCTATGATGAATTTTATCTTCGATTCCAAATTAAACATCTCAATCAAATAATTAAACTGTGTAGTATAAATTCATTGGATTCAGGTACCATCAGTCATAAATTTGATAAAACAATTATCTATCAAATTCACTCCATTTATCATTAATCTGTATTCAAAATACCTATCTAATAGAATGTACAGTGGTGCGCCGTAATCTGGTGCGCCGCTCAGCTTTTAGATACGTATCTTTCTTGGAGAACACTTTACCAGTTCCTGCAGTCTGGAACCGACATGTCGGTGGAATTTTTTTCCATTTACTATCATTTTAATAAAGTATCAACAGTTAAAATCAATTAACAATTGAAAAAACATCAATTACTCAGTTTACTCGAATTACTTTGCTCTATCAGAGGAAATTGCGGAAATCGAGTAATTCGATAAAACTATATATATTTTGCATACATTTTGTTGTTTAAAGTTATTAAAATAGTCTCATAACTGTTTACTATCATTTTAATAAAGTATCATCTGTTAAACTTAAAATCAATTAACAATTGAAAAAACATCAATCACTCAGTTTACTCGAATTACTTTAATCTATCAGAGGAAATGGCGGAAATCGAGTAATTCGATAAAAACATATATATTTTGCATACATTTTGTTGTTTAAAGTTATTAAAATAGTCTCATAACAGAACTGTTTACTATCATTTTAATAAAGTATCAACAGTTAAAATCAATTAACAATCGAAAAAACATCAATTACTCAGTTTACTCGAATTACTTTGCTCTATCAGAGGAAATTGCGGAAATTGAGTAATTCGATAAAAAGCATATATATTTTGCATACATTTTGTGTTTATTGTTATTAATATAGTATCCTATCATTAATTATCAGATCTTAACGTGTCAACAGTTAAAAGACATTAACAATTAACGAATTTCTCGGTTTACCAAGTAATAAAGCATGTCCAAACTCGCCATTTTAATGGCGAGTTTGTGACAGTTATTTTGAGCCCTTCAATTGCAAATGGTGAGTTATATCTATTTTTCTCTTATGCCACAATGTTATTTTAGAGAGAATTTATGAAAATTTGATCATTTTGGAGAGAATTTGTTGAATTTTGGAGAGAGCTGGAGAGACCAATGGTGAGTTTATGAGACATACTATTTAACTTGGTCGGTTTACTCGAATTACTCGTTTCCGTAATTCAGCCAGTTTTAATTACTCGGTTTACTCGAATTACTCGTTTCCGCAATTCAGTGTGCGCCCAAATATAGGAGGAAATTAAGGATTCTTCACACAGAAAATGTTAAAATGTCCCATGTTCTGCAGACTGGGCACAAACACCCTATACAATAAAGTATTCACTTACTTTAAGTTTAGTGCCAGTCAGAGTCTGAAAAGTACAGCAGTATTTGTGGATTAATCCTGTGCCCAAGATATATTTAATTCCTATGTTCCCATGTTATTTTTTTGCTGTGCCCAAATCACAATTTCTGTAAAAAATTCTAGCCTTCTAGGTCTTAAGTGACCTTCTTTTCAGACTGGCTTTAGTGACTTGTTCCACTTCTTGTTAGCTACGTTGATACGTATCTAAAAGCTGAGCGGCGCCCAAGTGAAACTGAAATAGTATGTCTCATAAACTCACCATTTGTCTCTCCAGCTCTCTCCAAAATTAAACAAATTCTCTCCAAAATGATCAATTTTTCATAAATTCTCTCCAAAATAACATTGTAGCATTACAGTCACTAGCATAGGAGAAAAATAGATAAAACTCGCCATTTGCAATTGAAGGGCTCAAAATAACTGTCACAAACTCGCCATTAAAATGGCGAGTTTGGACATGCTTTATTACTTGGAGCGGCGCACACCAGTACGGCGCACCAGATTACGGCGCACCACTGTACATTCTATTAGATAGGTAATTTGAATACAGATTAATGATAAATGGAGTGAATTTGATAGGTACCTAATTGTCGTATCAAATTCATGTTTGACGCCTGACGGTACCTGAATCCAATGTTTATACTACACATTTTAATTATTCAATTGAGATGTTTAATTTGGAATAGAAAATAAAATTCATCATAGAAAACTGTAATTGTAATTTTATGGGGTAACTATTGTAAACTTTCAGTCTGAGGTGTAAATAAAAACTTATCAGTTAGCCGTTAGGTAAATGTATAGGGGGGCGTGCCGCCCCCCGAACCCCCTGCCAGGTCATTAAACAATCATGAAGTGTGCAGAACAACAAACTAGCGGATACAACACACTACATAACAGTTTTTCACATTGAGGTCATTAATAGAAAGTACAGTGGTGCGCCGTATTGTAGTGCGCCGTAATGTGGTGCGCCGCTCAGCTTTTAGATACTTATGGCTACGTTAGTAGCTACCTTGTACTTTGTAGTGTTGGGCTAGAGAACTCTGCTAAAAATTAGCATATATTTTTCATCAAGTTAACATTACACTCTTCATGACTATTAGTAAACTCTAATTCAGTGGATTCGTTTACTAAATGAAACACACCACATTACTCACCATTACCAAATAATGAAAATAAAATGAGCAACTTTTGTCTAGAAAAAGGGATGAACATAAATGGCGGAATTGCAGAATTACATTCAGCATACAGGAAAAGTAAAACGTTATACTATTTCGATATTATATAAATAGAAGTAAATATAGACAAATTTGACATTTTAACTGGTTGTTTTATTTGATATCTATGATACTTGCAGGTATCATGGATACCAAGTTACATAACGAGTCAAATTATATATATTTTGTATAATTGAAAAATGAAAATGAAGTAGGTATATACCGACTGATAATTCGCAATTGTAGTAAACTTAAAGGTCCTCTCCAGGCTCCGGGGAAAAAATGAGTTTATAACATAATATTATAGAATTAAGGTCTACGAACGCAAACTGCATACAATTCAGTTCAGTATATATATAATTATTTGCTTTTAAAGTTTTTAAATACTCTGTGAGCAACAATCGAGCGAATCTCCAACCTGATGCTGAGAAAGAAGATTGTGCACTCTTTGTTTTGATTTCAAATTTAGATTTTTAAACAATAAATGTGTTTTTGGTCTTATTTTAAGATATCAATTGTTTCTAAAAGCATTGTTTCCAAATTTGAACCTATAAACGAATAATAAATAGATTTAATGAACCAAATACCTAGTTGACAATCAAAACAAATGGTGTACATTCTTCTTCTTCGGAATGAAAATTAGAAAGTCGGAAGTAAAGTAGGTTTTGTAGAGTTTGGATTATAAAAATATTTAAAAGCATATAAAATTAAAAATATGCTATCAAATTTGATGGGGTTTGCAGTAAAATGATAAGAAACATTAGCCTCGTTGATTTAAGCAATAAAAAAATTGCTTGGAGGGAACCTTCAACATTGCATGTATATAAATAACCAAAATCATCCTTATTGAAAAATTTATTGGAGATTCAGATAATCGCAAATAAATTAGGACATTTGTCGTATCGGTTGACATATGCTGCACCACTTGAAGTTTTAGCTCTAGCATTTGCTTATGCAATAATTAATAATAAGAATTTCATTTTCAACTAATATTTTTATAAAGTACCTGAGAAAGTTATTAATTGTGTAATGTACTTACGTGATATTCTTTGTTTATAGAAATAAATTTTTTAAATTTATAGATAATCTTTAGCTGCTTTGCGGAAAAAATGAGTTTGTTACATAATATATTATAGAACTTTGGACTAGGATCCTTATTCTGCACACCGCATACAATTCAATTCAGTATATATTTTTTATTTATTTTTAATATTCACTGTGCAACAACTGTACGAAACACAGTACGAAAGATATAGATTTTATACACGTAAACTTTTTGTTTTGATTTCGGCCTTCGTTTAAGATTTTAGAAATATCCTGAAATAGATAACGTTTCCATTATAAGTTCCTTCATCTCATCTTACTGCATCAACATTTGTTTGCATCGTTTCTCAGATACACCAAAATGGAATTGAACATTTCCTCTTCATTGCCTAATTTAGTTAGAAGAAATCGAAAAACTATATTGAACATTTCCTCTTCATTGCCTTATTTAGTTAGAAGAAATCGAAAAACTATATTGAACGTTTCCTCTTCATTGCCTTATTTAGTTAGAAGAAATCGAAAAACTATATTGAACATTTCCTCTTCATTGCCTTATTTAGTTAGAAGAAATCGAAAAACTATATTGAACATTTCCTCTTCATTGCCTTATTTAGTTAGAAGAAATCGAAAAACTATATTGAACATTTCCTCTTCATTGCCTTATTTAGTTAGAAGAAATCGAAAAACTATATTGAACATTTCCTCTTCATTGCCTTATTTAGTTAGAAGAAATCGAAAAACTATATTGAACATTTCCTCTTCATTGCCTTATTTAGTTAGAAGAAATCGAAAAACTATTGAACATTTCCTCTTCATTGCCTTATTTAGTTAGAAGAAATCGAAAAACTATATTGAACATTTCCTCTTCATTGCCTTATTTAGTTAGAAGAAATCGAAAAACTATATTGAACATTTCCTCTTCATTGCCTTATTTAGTTAGAAGAAATCGAAAAACTATATTGAACGTTTCCTCTTCATTGCCTTATTTAGTTGATGATATAACAATTGATATAACAATTATTAATTTCAGTTGGTATCCATGATACCTGCAGGTATCATGGATACCAACTGAAATAAATAATAATTAGCTCTATAGTTTGTTCATTTATTCTTGTGGAAAAAGTAGGAGGATCTTAGCAAAAAGTCTGGTGGGAAGACTCAAAAAACCCCTACGTGTGTACGGCCCTTAAGAGATAGCAAGTGCAATGAGGGATTGTCCAATGTGCATGCAAGAGTCACGAGGAAAGTTTGTTTAGAACATAGTAAATAAATAGAGAAGTATACCTACCAAGTACAATATTGGAACATCCAAAAATATTACGAGTGACATCACCAACACAAAATATTTTCCATTTGTTTTTAAATAAAAGTTGTGCTATTATTATTCAGTTAAATGTGCATTTTCTATTGAAATTAACTCTATTACACTCTATTTCCGACCATGAATTAGATATGAGCCGACTAGATTGTGTGTTTTGAAGTTGCGGGGGTGTATTGAAGTTTGGCAACTTTCATTTTTAATGTCAAATAAAGGTATTCTGTCTCTAAATTATAACATTTGAATAAGATTCATATGAAGTAATATCATTGAAGAATACCCCCCTCCCCCTACTACAGGGAGATAGAACGGGAGGGGGGATGTGACGGGAGGGGGGGTTGACTGTTCAATACGGTAGAGTGAGTAGCGAGACTGACGAGGGACCATGCGTGGCGCTGTCAGACACCATTAACCATAGTAAATAAATAGTTAGTGTAACTATTTACCATGGCATTAGCTCTCTAATATATCTTTATCATCAAACACAAATAAAAGAAATAAATTAACAGGAATAGACTGGAAAACTGGGCTCTACAGATTACAATTAATTATAGAAATACATCTGTGAAAATTAAGCTTCACTTCTAATCTCAAACTGTAATATTTTATAAATAATAAACTGTTTATTGTTTGCAATGTTAATTTATAGTTGATCGTATCAAAATATGTAAAGAAATATATTATCTATAAGAGAATCAGTCAATGTTTTATTCAAGTGTACCCTTAATAAAAAGCCAGAAATAAATGAAGCCAATGCATGCTGTCACTTGCGAAGACAATTACAAATTTTCTCTTTTTGGTGAATGAAGCAAGAAAATGTATACTTAGTTAAATACATAGTTTATAGATGTTCTAAATTTACATTGATTATAACGAATAAAAGATGGTATAGATTAAAATAGAGAAGATATACTGTTCGTAACCACACGGAATGTCTCACGTGGTTTTACAACTGAATCCTGTTTCCAAATTCACAGTGTGTCATTTCCAGTTCATCCCTGGTGGAGAAAGGTCTACAAGCTGCTCTGAGTGTTCACTGAGGTTAAATACCTAGTTAAATACAAACAATGACTTCTGATGTTATACGGGTGAGTGGTGTGAGATTATTGGTACCTATTGTACACTTGGTCTCTAGTTAATTGCTATCACTGTCAGGAATATAAACTGTCGCCTTATTTATTGCACTTCTAGAGAGATTTTGTAACCTGTTTATTACCTTATCCCATTGACATGGTATAGACTATAGACTATAGGTTATAGGTTATAGATTATAGACTATAGACTATAGATTATAGAATATAGATTATAGACTATAGGTTATAGACTATAGATTATAGACTATAGGTTATAGACTATAGACTATAGACTATAGATTATAGACTATAGACTATAGACTATACACAGAGAGAAATCAGCTAGTCATATCAAATAATTTTGTGTTATTTAAGAAATTTCTGTTTGCAGCAAATATAATGAACTAATTGAAATAAATAACTCGCTGTTAATTGACCTAAATGTTATTTAAAATAAATAGGTTTTCTAGTTATAATAAATAGGAATTTGTTCAAGTAACAATTTCTGATTATAATTACTAGTTTTGTTATTTAATTTAACTAAAAATGCTTAAATGATCTTAGCAAACTACGTAGATTTTTTCCTTTTCTTTGTTAGGTTCATGTATATTGTATATATACTTATACCTCAGATTATATTCTCAAATATAGAATTTTTAACATCATGACTAATCTTATATATATTGGTACACATTCTGTATTTATTGTGAACGTGAGAATTAATACTTGCAGTGCATAATTTAAGAAGGAAGTTAAATATATTAATGTTAAAACTACTTTTATATATATACCATCGTTATTAAATCATGTGTCATACCTACTATTTTCAAAATAAGCAGAAATTATCATTGCCCAGCCTTCTACAATAGATAGTGCAGTGACGATACTCTTTTAAAGATCAATATCTAATCACAATATTATTAATTAATATTATAGACGGAGAGATACAAACAGTATTGAATTGTGCTAAACAAACGGTTATAGTATTCGATACCATTTCATTTCCCTAAGACATTCCTAATAATATTTATAAATAGCCAATATGCTAAATATATAAACTCATGGAAGCAAGAAAGAAAATAAACTAAAATTCTTACTTAGCCATAGTAATTGGTGACTTTGATATTTGCCTACCATAAGCATTTTATTAACTGTTAACTTATTTATTATCTCCCGCCATTTCTTGCTCACCAGCGTCAACTCACCATCACACACATCACTCACTTAGTGAAAGAAACCTAGTGATTTGTAGGCAGATAGTATATGAAGGTACGCTCAGTGGGAATGGTTGACAGAGTTCCGGATCATCGCAGCTAAGCTAATCAGGTAAGAATTGTAAAAATCATAATAAGACAGTCAGTTACCTGTAGGTATAACAAACTATTTAATTAATTGTATATAAATATAGTATTATTGTTATTAGGTAGGTATCTAGCAGAACTGCCGCTATTCTAGCAATGGCGGAACAATCTTCTGGTATAGATAGTAGTCATGGTACAGAATATGATAGTTCATTGAATAGTGACATCTTTGTAAATAACAAATCAGATAGAGCTAATGAATCAATGGAGGTACTAGCAGGTACCGGTCATATTCCTGAAACCCTAACACAGAATATCTGTGGTCGAGGTAATTTAGAGTTTGCACAAGATGAATCTCCTTTATTTGAGAGCAATTTTTTGGGATTCATAGATCAAAATATTAGTGATGATAATATCTCACTATCATGGGATGACGATCTCCTGAAATTTCCTAGCACTGATCAGATTAATATTGAAATGCAAAAAAAATTTGTTTCTCAAAATAAAGGAATAAATGTAGTAGGTGATCAGATTATTGAACCAAATGAATCAAATGAAATTTTAAATAGAAAAAGAAAACTGGAAAGTGGAGTCATCCCAAAAACTAAGAAAAATTCAAGAACATTCTATAATTCTATTCAAAATCACCAAATGCCACTTATGCCACAGTCCCCTGGTTTCTCTAGAAAACTTCACTTCAACTCAAACAACGAAATTGACAGTAATAATAATAGTAATAACTTAAACTCTGATTGCTCAATTTCAAACGAACAATCCAATTCAATGAATTCAACAAACTCCAGTAGAGATCAATATCCTGAAACACAAATTACTAGTCAAACTTTTATTATAGAAATAATAAGTGATAGAAATGGTTCAAAAGCAACTCCTAATTTGAAACAATTTTTCTCCAATGACATTGTAATCTCAAGAAATATTCAAAATTCTCCACTGGGGGAATGTGGCATAATCAACTCTAGGAAAAACTTTCAGAAAAATCTTCTAATAGTTGAAACAAACAGAGTAGAAAAATCAATGTTGGACAAAATTCTCAAAATGACAAATTTAGGCTCTTATGTAGTAAAATGTAGACTTCCAAGAGAAGAACAGTTCATCAGGGGTGTTATAGGCCCAATTGGAGTAGAGACTCCTACAGAAGACATTCTAGATGCTCTTAAATCTAGATATCCTGAACTCGCAGAAGTGGAAAGGATATTAAAAGGCAGAGACAAAATTCCCAGTTTATGTATCAAGTTAACATTTCAAAGTAAAATATTACCTAGTGAAATTGTTCTGGCTCATCAAATATTTAAAGTAAGAGCTTTTGTGGGAAAACCATGGAGATGCTTTAATTGCCAAGGCTTTGGCCACAATGCCAACATATGTAGATCCAAAAGTAAATGCCACTCCTGTGCAGGCCCCCACAAGAGCTCTGAATGTCCTAACAAAGAACTACCTGATGAGCAAAAAACAATCAAATGTGCCAATTGCAATGGCTGCCATTCTGCCAGCTATGGAGGGTGTGAAAAAATTAAAGTAGCCAAAAAAATTGAACACTTGAGAGCAAATGTTAGAATCAGCTATAGAGAAGCACTATTGAAAGTGAAATCTCAAAATGCACAGACCAATTTCACTAGTAGAGCTCAAAGTATAGCCAGTAATAGTCCTTTTGTCAGATATCAACCTGAAATTCCTCCTAAAAGTCAAAGACATGTCGCTGTCCAAACTGTCTCAACTGGTACACAAACTGATTGGTCTGAACCAAAACCTGTGGCTGAAAGTAATGAGTTGACACTGTCAACTATAACCAAACTAACTGTATTAATGATAAAGCTGTTACAAATGAAATCTCTTTCACAGGCACAACCTATTACCGAAGTTGTTAAAGAAATTATGGGTGTTGATATCCCTATTAATTTGTTAGAAAGTGTAGAAGTTGAAAGTTCAGCTGATGGCAGTGTGAACTCGGGTTCAGCCACGGGTTCACCAAGAGCTAAAAAACCTAAAAAGAACAAAACAGATGTAAATAATTTTGTTAATGCTTGTTACCTTTCAGATAAACCTTTACTTAAAAAGAATGATAATAGAAATCCAAAGAGGACAAAAATCCCAGAAGCAATAATGAAACACAGGGCCCGCAAAGAATCTTTCTTTATAAGGAAAACAAATGACAATAGCAATCCATCCTGAATCACTTAAAATTATTAACTGGAATTGTCACAGTATTTACACCAAACTCTCCTATTTCAAAACTAGACTCTATATTGAAAAACCACATATAGTCTGCCTTAATGAAACCTGGCTTAAGCCTAACAGAATTCCAAAATTTATAAATTATAAATGTTTTGCTGAATGTAGAGGCGATAGAGCTGGTGGAGGAGTATGTATTTTGGTACGTAATGACTTAGTTGTTTGTGAGAAAAACCTAAATAAGTTAGTAAATGGAGACTTGGAACTGAATGCTGTGACAATTTTTGGCAGATCTTCGGGCATGCCAGATTTAGATATTCTCAATGTATATAACCCCAATAGAACAATAACCTCAAATGAATTAGCTCATTATTTTAATCAACTATCTGACAATAGAATCATACTGGGTGATTTTAATGCACACCATCATATGTGGGATTCCACCAGTAATGAAAATGTAACTGGAACTAACCTGGTGGATGTTGTCATTGACAACCCAACACTATGTTTACTCACCCCAACAAATTTTCATACTTATTATCATGTATCCACTAGGAAATTTTCAACATTAGATCTTTGTTTTGTAAGTACCAATATTTTTCCACAATCAAGTATCAGTATAGGGGATGATTTAGGTAGTGACCACGCACCTATCTATATTGATATAAATTTTTCACCTGATATACTACCATATAAAAAGAGATCTAAATGGATATTTGGGGATCAGAAAAGCTGGGAGAAGTGGATTAAACACTTGCCAGATTTTGATATCAATGACCATCCTGCTTTAGAACAATCATATGAGAAATTTATGTCTAATATCATGACTACTAGTGACTTAATTTTCAAAAGAACAAAAAATGTAACTACTCCCAAGTATTCAAAACCCTGGTGGAGTAATGACTGTGCTGATGCTGTGAAAAAACGTAGACATGCAAAAAATTATTTCCACAGACATCCAACTGTTCAAAATTTAATTACTTTGCGTAAAGCAGAAGCTATTGTAAAGAAAGTATGTAAGGACGCAAAGAAATCTAGTTTTCAATCCTTTTGTAATACTATTAATAAAGACACTCCAAACAAAACAATTTGGAATCATATTGGTAAACTTGCAAATAAAAGTAGTAGTTATCATGCAAAACCATTCTTTTCTAATAATCAAATACTAACTAACCCGTCTGAAAAAGCTGAAGCATTAGCCAGTTATTATTCCACTCATTTTAATGCCAGAAATAATGTCTTGGATGGAGGAAGTTTACTTCTCCCAGTTACAATCGCGCTTACTGATGAAACTAATATTGAATATAACAGACCTTTCAGTCTTTATGAGTTAAACTGTGTTATTAAATCTCTCAAAAATACAACTCCAGGTGAAGATATGCTCCACAACCTTATGTTAAAAAACTTGCCCAGTAATTATAGGCAATGGGCCCTTAACATCATAAATGAGAGCTATCAGTCAGCAAAAATCCTCAGCAATTGGAAATTGTCCATTGTCTTGCCCATCCTTAAACCAGGAAAATCCCACATGGAAATATCATCATACCGTCCAATATCATTAATGCCCTGTTTCTCTAAACTTATTGAAAAAATGATAGTTAGGAGATTGAATTACATTGTAGAACAGAACCAGTCACTAAGTCCCACTCAGGGAGGATTCAGAAAACGTTTAAGTACTATGGATCAATTGGCTAGGTTTGAGAATACTGTTAGACATAGCATATATGATAGAGAATATTGTATTGCAATCTTTTTTGATCTGAGTCACGCTTATGATGGAGTATGGCACTTGGGCCTGTTGTCTGAATTAATCAAATGTGGGATAAAGGGTAACATGCTAAGATGGATACAGTCTTTCTTAGAGGGTAGGTCATTCAGAGTGTTTCATGAGGGAGAATTATCAGAGGAGCACCAAATAACCTCTGGTGTACCACAAGGGTCAATACTTGCCCCAACCCTCTTCAATATCATGATGTCTAACATCCCTCATGTCCAGCAAGTTCATATGGCTGAATATGCAGATGACATTCTAATATACTGTTCTAGTCCTAACTTTGACACTGCAATCCAGCTGATACAGACACAGGTAAATGTATTGAGTAAATGGCTAAAAGACTATGGCTTTGCCCTCAACAGTGACAAAACCAAAGGTATGTTATTTACACTGAAGAGAACTGCCCCTCCTGACATAAATGTTGATAACACTCTAATACAATTTGTTGACCAGTATAAATACTTGGGAATGACAATGGATAGTCGTAGGTTATCGTGGTCTTGTCATGTGAAGAAATTGAGGGACAGAGTTTCAAGTAGAATTTGCATAATGAAAGCAATATCAGCATATAACTGGGGAGCAGATAGACATACATTACTTGTAATTTATAAATCCATAGTTAGAAGCATTCTAGACTATGGTTCCATTTTTTACATGACTGCTTCAAAGACCTGCCTTGCCAAATTAGACAAGATCCAAAATCAATGCCTGAGAATAGCTGTAGGAGCTAGAAAAACTACTCCTATTGTCTCTCTGGAAATAGAGAGTAACATACCTCCTTTATCTATTCACCGAAAATGTCTATTACTGAAATATTATTTTAGGATAGCAGAACTTCCAAAAAATTCTAGGCTGTGTGATGAATTATTTAATGAATTGAAAGATAGATACTACAATGCTTGGAACTCAACTGTGAGAACTGCACCACTTATTGTACGATCTTTGAAAGAAATGATGATACATCAATTCCCCTATGCAGAAACTGCACACTCACTTCATCTTATTTCACCTATACCCCCATGGATAAACTCTGAAAAGATCTTTATAACAGATTTTCCAAGTACATCAGTAAATAGTCTAGCAGAAAATCTTTATGTTGCAACATTTAATGATATGGTGTCTAATATATATAATTCATTCTTACATATATATACAGATGGATCTGTTTGGAAAGAACCGGCATCTGCAGCAGCCGGAATAGTGATCAGACTCCCTGAAACAAACATTATGATGAACTATAAGCTGCCTCCAAATATGTCTATAATGAATGTTGAGCTTTATGCTATATATATGTCTTTGATGTATGCAGAGAATAATATACAATTCTCTAATGGTGTCGCAATTTTCTCTGACTCACAGTCTGGAATATCTCTATTACAGAACTGTGAACCAAAATTAAATATAGAAATGGTATTCAAAATACAAAAACTAATACTAGAGCTCAATTCCAGATATCCAGTGGTAATACAGTATGTTCCAGGCCATAAGGGTATAGAGGGCAATGAGGCAGCTGACTTGGTAGCTAAGGCTGGACATAATCTGGAGGTCTGGACAGACACACCTGTAGGGAGAAATGATAAAATCAGACTTATTGAGGACTTACTTAGGAGTCAGTGGCAAACTCATTGGTATGACACTATGAGAATATCTGGTAAGGGCAAACATTTGTTCAAAGTAAAAAAGAAGATTGAGGAATGGAAATGGGTTTCTCATAATGATAGGATTATAGAAACTGCTATGGCCAGACTACGAATGGGACATGTTGGAATCAACCAACATTTAAGTAGATTTAATATGAATGACACAGATCTATGTGACTGTGGAAGTATAGAAACTATAGAACATTACTTATTTCAATGCCCAAGGTTTGTCCATAGCAGAACCCTATTTTACCTGGCCCTGGAGGCAATCAATATTCCAATGACATTGAGAAATATACTTGGGGGTGGAGAGTATTCTGTTGCTGACCAAAAAATGATTGTTGCAGAATTAACAAAATATCTTAGATCTACTAACAAACTGGGTAACCTTTAAATCTGTTTAGTTCCTCACATATTTTCCCCCTAGTAGGCAGACAAAAAATTAATCACTAATTCTCAAATTTAATTGTCAATTAGAAAAAGTAATATCAATCATCATTGTGTACTGCTCCTCACCTTAGGGTGTAGGATTTTGTAAAGGAAGCAGTACACACAGATGAACAAGAGAAAAATTTTAATACCATATATGGCAAATACAAATTACATAACGTAAAATTCCCTTTCATCAGTGTTTCTCATCATTGCATGGTAATGTAGGTAGTTGATGAGACACAACCTCCAGGACATTAATCCTATTTTTTGACCCAATATAGTTCATCAGCCTAGTATTCTGTTGCCTCGCCAATAGCTGCGGCGACTGCAACAGGTACTACAGCCGGGTGACCTTGCAATTGAGACCATATATGAGTAATATTTCCCCCGCTAGGTTGATCCTACTAAAAGAAATATAGGTTAAGTAGTTAACAAAATTGTAGCTACAAATGGGAGGCTGAAATAAATCACTTGAAAATGTCATGTTTTTAAATATTAACAGATCCTTTTTTTTTTCAGGATCTGGTGGACGAGCTGAAGCAGATGAGTCTTCAGGACCCGAGGCTTCACTAAACTGATACAAGAAGAAGAAGAAGATTTGTAGGCAGCTAGGTATCTCTGTTAAGTTATAAAATGATTCATTATTTTATTAATTAAGTTTTTTGTGAATTATTTGAAACTATAAAAATGTCTTTTGATAACTTCTATCTAATCAAGTGATAATCAACTTTGACAACCAAATGTTGAATACGTAAGCCTCGTAGTTACTAGTTAGGTAGCCTACCTATGATCTCTCTAGTTAACCATCACCTGATTTCTCGTAAGCTGAGCTAACAGCCCTAGCCTGGTTCTTTAAATCCCAGGTACCTACTCAAATCAGAGAAAAATGTTGGCTGGCTTTTACAGATTTTTTGGAAAAGTCAGAGGATTTCAGTGCATCAAATACAGATTTGGCTGCAGTAACTAGGAAGGCTACCTACCTAATAATTTTTTGAAAAATCTAAACCAGAATTAGGAACCTGAGGACTAAGGTCCAGAATTTATTTCAGGGTAAATTCCTCCAACTTGTCAATAAATTCCACTTTGAAAATAATATTATAGGTATCAATGTCGGATGATTTTCAGCTACTAGCTACCTACAATTCCTACCTATGTTACCATTACTAATTTTTAATTTTCTGGTGGCTAAATTGGGGAAATGTTGGTGGATCATTGATCATCAGTCAAATTATTGGAATTAGTGCCAGTCTGCAGAATATGATACATTTTAACATTTTCTGTGCGAACAATCCTTAATTTTCTCCTATATTTACATGCATTTTACTGAAAACGGAAGCCAAAATACCTAGAGGATTTCTTGGAGAACAGTTTACCAGATCTTGCAGTCTTGGAATTAGCCTGCCCGGCCCCGCCAGATTGTATTTGGCGGTAAATTCCAATGATATGTCCGCAGATATTCAATTTCTCAAGTAAAAAATTGAAATTCCTGCAATGTCGGAGGATATTTAGCTATTAATTCCTATGTTACCATTAATTTTTGGAGGGGAAACTGGAAAAATGTTGGAGGACTAGACAAATTGATGAAAAATGTTGGCAGCTAGGTATTTATCAGATTTCTGAAAAAGTCAGAGGAGTTCACTGTTCAGTGCACCAAATACAAACTTATTAGGCCTATGTAAATTCTCAGACTCAGACTGGAGGAAGTGGTAAAGTTTTCTCCAAGAAATCCTCCATTTTGGCTTCTGCTCTCAGTTAAATACATGTAATATATTTATATAGGAGGAAATTAAGGATTGTTAGCACAGAAAATGTTAAAAATGTCCCATATTCTGCAGACTGGCACTAAAGAAAGAATTATCGGTCAGTTTCATATCTTGAATATCTTCGGTCATATAAGAAAAAAGTCCCAGTCTGCAGAATATGGGACAATTTTAACATTTTTCTGTGCGAACAATCCTTAATTTCCTCCTATGTTTACATGTATTTTACTGAGAACAGAAGCCAAAATAGAAGATTTCTTGGAGAACAGTTTACCAGTTCCTGCAGTCTGGGGAAAAACTAGGTATTAGGTACAAATGTTACTTAATTTTTATTTTAGTTGGTATCCATGATACCTGCAGCCTGCATGGATAGATATTAGGTACCAACTTAAACAAAAATTTAAAATAACAATTGTTGGTTTATAATATAGTTTTTTCTTATATGTACGACCGAAGATATGAAACCGACCAATAGGTACTTAATTCGTAATTTACCCTACCTGTGTTGGTGGATTTTTTCACTTTTCTGAAAAAGTCATTGAGTAGGTAGCCCATGTTACAGACTTACAGAGTATGTTATGTCACTAATGTCAGACTGTCAGTTAAAGCCAATTAATTGGCTTAGATTTCATAAGGTCAAAACTCATATATGTCTAATTGGCATAACATTTTGAATTAATTCCTATGTTCCCATGTTAATTTTGGCTTGAAAACTTCTAAAAATGAGCCAAATTGGCTTGGCTCTGAATTTCTGTGAAATTGTGGCTCAAAAATTGGCTTACAATTTTCCAGCTTCTGAAACATGGTAGGTAGGTAGTTGTGCAACAATTAAAGACTGGCCAGTCTTGCCTATGCCAACCACTGACCAGTTCCTGCAGGCTGCTGCCTCAGCCTGCCTGGTGTCTGAGACTAAGGTAGGCAGGTATTTAAAAATGTCAAATGATCATTGCAGTGATGGCATTATGCCATTAGCCAATTTGTCATTACCTACCTCACCTGGTCCAGACTCCAGTATATATTTGATGGTAAATTTGCATAGTACCCAACATCTTGATTGAATTTTTTTATTTGTAAAAATAAATATTCCAGTGAAGTTAGTGGATTTCTAACTAACTACCTATTTATTTAATTCTATTCTTATGTTATTGACTTTGTTACTTAAGCTAGGTATACCTGTAACCTATGAGGGTCAAGCAGGTAAATTGCGGCACATTAACAGTCTAACTGCGGTCTCTAGCAATAGAAACACCATAGCTTCAAAACATACATTATAAACTTAAATTAATTAATAATAGCATGCATGATTCACTGAGCTTCTTTTGGTTGGTCTGCAACATTTTATTTTATTTCGGTTCAGAAGTTTTTACTCTCGTGAGAGGGCCGTAATTTACCTGCGTTACCCTACCATTAATTTTTGGTTGCAAAATTAGGAAAATGATGCTGGATGATGTCTGGATCTGGATCAGTAAATTATTTGAAAGTTTAGTCATAGTCAATAGCCAGTTTGAAAAGTGGATTCTCCCAAGATCTTATTTTGGGGATAATATGTCTGTCTCCAAAGATTTTCAAATCTGTCTCAAAAATGTCTCCTTAACAATTCTTAATTAGCTACAAGTAGGCTAAATATTGGAATTATAATAATCGTGACTCAAGTCTCAAAGATTTCGCAAAGATATATTTCCCTTTTCCCTTCATAAACGTCAGTATTGATCTCTGGCGACATGAACTCACAATCATGCACTCTGCAGACTGGGTCATTCCAGGGTCCATAGTTGATTTTTGACGTGTTTCATGTCTAGGTTATACTGTTTGAGTTTCGGTGTACCAGATACAGACTGGAGCAGTAGTACCACACCAGTCTGTATTTGTTGCACAAAATTTCACAGACTTTTTCAAAAAGCTGAAAAAAATCAACCATAAATTCCCCAATAATTTGGTTGATCCACCAACATTTTCCCAATTTATCCACCAACAATTAATGGTAACATAGGAATAAGTAGCTAAAAAATGACATGTCAGTGGGATTTACCATGAAATACAGTCTGGGTGTCGCAGTTTGCAAAGCGCTTCCATGTCTGGTTCATGATCAGGTAATAAAGCATGTCCAATTTTGCCATTTTATTGGCAAGTTCTAGACAACTATATATTTTAAGTCCTTCAATTGAAAATGAAGAGAAATATCTAATTTTCTCCTTAGATATATGCTACAATGTTTGTTATTAACTTCTGTTGATAATTTATGATTATTTGATCATTTTTGGAGAGAATTTAATTTCTTTTGGTTACAACTGGAGAAACAAATGGAGAGTTTATGAGCCATGCTATTTTACTTAGGCTGATGATTTTGTCACCAAAGATCTTAGGCGACATTTTTGAGGGAAAATATAACTTTACAAGATTTTGGAGATTATTTCCCAATAAATTTCTTCTGTGTTTACATGTACCAGGTAATGAAGCATGTTGTTTCTTGTCATTTTATTTGAAAAAATTTAATGAAGATAAATATCTAGTTTTCTCCTAATCTACAATGGTATTTTGGAGACGATTAATGATAATTTGATCATATTGGAGAACAATTTAGCTTCTTTTGGGGATATTGGAGAGTTAATGAGCCATACTTTTTTACTTTGTACATGTAATTATTAGACTTATTAGCTTTGGAGACAAACTGTCCTCAAAATAAAATATTGAAGACTGATTTGACACACTTAGTAGACTGGAAGGTGCCTGGTATCTTATGAGTTATGACCCTAAGTAGGGTAATGAACCAATTACTGGATGCTTATTTTTCTTTTCTAATTACCGAATGGAATATTTCGAATTAGTATATTTGTAAACTATGATTGTTTACGACTATAAAAATATATTCATTGTAAGATACCATTTTCTTCTAATCAACGAATATATTTTTATAGTCCTTAACAATCATAGTTTACAAATATACTAATTTGAAATATTCCATTCGATAATTAGTAAAGGAAAATAAGCATCCGGTAATTGGTTCATCATCCTATATAAACCTAGTAATTACCTGTGTGCAAAGACAAGACCTAGTAACTACTTGCCCAATGCTTATGGTAATTTATTTTTTACCATTCTTTCACATAAATATCTTTTATCCTATCCCATGAAAGTAATGTTACATGACCCCATTCTATATTAGTGCAACTTGCAGTAATATAAGAGTAGGGGTATAATAACTGTAATATATATAATATATTTCCTTCCTAAAGATATATCCTCATGCTATTTTATCAAGGATTTATAATTTCAATTTATATAAACATTGCTATTTTTCATAATGAATGTACAGAGCAAGTGGTGACCCACGAAAATCGAGTTCAAGTAAAATTAAAAATTTGATGCTATTTCATGTATCCATCTTACCATTGCCATAAGATTCATTATAATTTTATTGATTTATAAATACAGTATTTATGTTAATTTAAAGCTTCGGGATTCTTTGTTGTGTGTCACACTAGACTTGATTCTCTTTTTATGGTGACCTAAAGTGTCACTCAGCATTAATGCTCTAGAGTCTAGATGAAAAGACCTAGATTTTTTTATATCAGCAACAATCATTTGAGTTTCATGAAATAGAGAAATAACAACAACCCACTTTGCAACAATTTTGAATCCATTCCTATATTTACAATTATTTTGATGTGAACAATATGATTTATTTCTTGTGTTTACATTGGCTTTACTGTAAATAAATAAAAAAGATCTTTAGAAAGAAGTGGAATTCTAGTAAATGATCATATTTCTGTTGACCCTGTTTTAAATTTGAAACAGTGAATTTATGATTGTACGAGAGAGTTCTCAACAAAATTGACAGTTATTATTAGCTACAATTTAGCAACTATCTTTGAGTGTTATAATGAATTTTTGTGGAGTAAATAACCTAATTTAATGATCTACTACTCTGATGCAATATCACATAAATTGAAAAGTGCTTCATAATGACAATTGTATTAAATGCTTATCAAGGTTCATATTATTATATCATTGATATCTATAGCTACTTTGCAATGAACTGGTTACCAATTCATTTTGGTAGATGATTAACTGTAGCCAGAAGTTAAAATAATAGAAATATAACCATCTCAAATTTACTACTTTTATTGAAGGTCCCTGCTGCTACTGTTACTTGAGTAACAGTTTGTAGCAATTTTTATAGTAGCTACATTTTTTTATATAAAAAGTCTTGCTACAAGAGTTAATTTTGTATCTTTCCAGATTGAAATTGATTACATCAATGATCAAACTGTATCGTGATCATAGATTTTTTTTAAATTACATCTAACTGGGACAAAATAGTTTAATTAAAGTAAATATAACTGGGACAAAAAAGTTTGAAAATTGCTACATCTGCTTTGTTCTTACTTCTTATATTGGATCTAAAATAAAGGATATGGATGAGTGGATGAATTTGAAACTGGTATGTACTCTCATCTAATATGTCTTTTTGTAACATGTGTAAACTGAACTGATTTATTTCTATCATAAATGCATCAACACTAATTTTTGTATCTTGTATTGAACAGCTGACCTGCGAGATATAGCAATATTGTCTGCTCTTCCTAAGTGTCTTGGCTCTGGTGTTCGACGTCACAAAAGTAAAACTTGGAAGCCTTCTCTTGAAGAGTGTCAGGACGGATTTACTAATTTGTATATGTAAGTTTTTTAATTTTCTATTTAGCTATATTTGATATGAATAACCTTTTGAATTCTCGTATCCATCGTGTTAAGAGATAGATACGCAGAGAGTTCATATCCAATATCTTCAATATATACTATTTCTAAATCATATGGCATGTGATTTATTTCTAAATTGAATAATAATTTTCAGGACGTTTCTGAACTTGGTGAAGCGCCACACTCCACTCCACCTTCAATCTTTTCTGTTCACCACCATGGTGATGTGATGTCCTACTAGTACAGTTGGATGATATTCTTCTAAATTTTCAACTTAGAGTATCCCTATGAAGCTAGAAATACGTGGACTTTGCTTCAAAGGTGCATATTCATATTACTGTTGAAATTTGATATTATCACCACAGGTTTGCAATTGTGAACATTAACTTAATCAGGATAGCTAAATGCTTTACAATTTCTCTTAGCTTCAATTAAATCAATTTTGAAGGTGAAACAGGAGTAAAGTGTTTTATTTTATTTGAGATTAACCAGAAGTTATATAAATCATGCTTCTATGTTTCGTTTGTTCAGTAAAATTTGAATCTTTTAATGAACTTCAAATTCATGTTAGAAGAACTCACGATTTATTGGGTTTTGAAAGATTAACATGTAGTCAGAATGGGTGTCCTCGGGTATTTGGTTCAGTTTATAATTTATACAGGCATATAAAATCACAACATGTATCTGACCTTTCTAAAAATAAGAGTTATAACAATTCTAAGAAACAAAGTATCTCTGACAATGAGGAAGAATTATCATGTCCAGTTGCTAGTGAACTTAACGAAATTGAACTCAATCCAGTTGTTTCTAATGTTGATGTAAAATCATCTGAGCTATCATTCGTTCTTAAACTTTGTTCAATGCCCAATCTTAATAGATCTGATATTACTCGTGTATTGGAACACACTAGTACTTTATTAAGTGTTAAATGTCCCGACAAAGAAACACATTTTGAAGGTTTAACTTCTGATTATCTCATTAAGAAAAGACTGTTGGATGAAGATTTGTTTATTGCAAACAATGATATTTTATTGGGGTATGAATCTGACGATAATGTCAAGGTAAATATGCACAATGAATTGGTTCAAAGACCTGTTTATGGTCAATATGTTAATATTAAGGATATACTTATGAACATATTTAAAAGGGAAGATTTATTGCACATAGCTCTCAATTATATGAGAAATAAAAGTGAAACAGGTGAGCTTCATGATTTGAAAGATGGAAGCAAATTAAAAAATTTACCTGAAAATTCACTTCCTTTCATATTGTTTTATGATGAACTTGAGTTGGGCAATGCACTTGGTAGCCATAAGGGAATTAATAAGGTCGGAATTATTCAAATGTCATTAAGATGTTTCCCAACACACTATTATAGTAAGTTGAAAAATATATTTATCTGTGCTGTTTTCCCTACTACAGATAGAGAATATTTAAAGGTGGTGATAGAAAAATTAGTTCATGAACTTTCATATCTTACAAATACTCGTATATTATTGCATAATTTGTTCATTAACTTTTGCTTTGCTGGAATCACTGGTGATAACTTGGGACTCAATCAAATTCTTGGTTTTGTTGAAAGTTTCCAGGCTAATTACTTTTGTCGATTATGCAAGATTCACAGAGATAGCTCCAAATCTGCTTTAGATGAGGACTCTAGTCTCATCCACAATGAACATAATTATGATGAAGATGTGTTAAGAAATGACATTTCATCAACTGGCATTAAATTTGATAGTTTGCTCAATAAAATCCCAAACTACCATGTAACCGACAATTGTTTCTTAGATGTTATGCACGATGTTTTGGAAGGTATTGGTAAATTTGGGATGATTGCTATTATTGAATATTATGTGTCCAATAAAATATTTTCCCTGCTGACTCTCAACTCCAGAATAAGACTCTTCAATTTTGGACATTTGTCTAACAAACCTCCAACAATCACTAAGCAAATGATAATGAATGGTGATCTGTCTTATTCTGCAGCTGAAACGTCAAACCTTATTCTATATTTTAGTCTAATTATTGGTGATTTAGTAAATGAAACTTGTATTGTGTGGGATTATTATATAACTCTGAAAACATTAGTAGACTATCTTTTGTTGAAAAGTTTGTCTCATAGCTATATTCCAATCATAAAAACCCTAATTAGAGATCATAATGGAATGTATATGTCAATTTTTCACAAAACCCTTAAGCCTAAGCATCACAATCTGTTGCATTATCCTTCATGTATTCTCAAAACTGGACCTATGTCCCATTATTGGGGAATGAGGTTTGAATCCAAGAATAAGTTGCTCAAGTTATTTGCCAGGGTGACCAGTTCAAGAGTTAACTTATGTAAAACTGTTATGATCAGGTATTGTTACGTGCTAGCTCATGATCTCCATTCATTACGTATAAACGATTCTAACGATCAAATTCAAGAACTTGGTCCATTGGTAGATACGAACTCTTATTCTTGGATACTAATCAGTACTGGTAATAAATATCAACGCGGTGATCTTGTTTGCATTGGTCTTTGTGAAGATCTACAACCTGAATTTGGTATAATTAAGAATATTTTTTATAGCAACATAAATGCTCGTGACATTATTCTTAAATTAGATCTCTTAAATACTAATGGGTTTCATTCTCATTATTCAGGATACGTTATTAGTAGAACTAATATTTGTAAAAGTGTTGATATAGGAAGTGTAAGTTCTCCTCTAATTTCTATTGTCAGGAACAGTACTTGGTATGTTGCTGATGTAAACTTAAAATGAGTTGAAAGATACATTTGTTTGTTCAATCTGTTTTTTTTTGTATTCTGTTCTATAACCTTCCAACTAATGTCTTTTTTGTAGTTACTATTATTCATGTCGAATAAAATTTTCATTCAATTTAAATTTGTGTATCATTTACTTTAAACAGCATGTCCTATTTTTGAAAAAAATATTTGACCTATTTAATCTGACTAGATTTACTATTAATTTTAATTATGTGTGCTAGTTAAATTAAATAGTGAAGATAGTGTACATGATGAGTTATGCTATTTGGATCAAATAACTATTCTATTTAATCTAATCAACATTGATGATCATTCCAACTAACAAATCTTAGCTCAAACAATTAACTTGTTATTAGCTTCAATCAACTTCTTTATTCATTTTAACTAACATTTTCTATTTGGTCTAATCAACATTGATAATTATCGTAAATAACAAACGTTGATTGAAACAATTAATTTGTTATTAAATTCAATTAACTAGTTTATTCATTTTAACTAACATTTTCTATTTGGTCTAATCAACAGTTATAATTATCGTAAATAACAAACTTTGTTTGAAACAATTAACTTGTTATTAAATTCAATTAACTAGTTTATTCATTTCAATTAACATTTTCTATTTATGATAATTATTTTTTCTATTTATGCCAAATAACTTATGCTTGGGTTCCCAAATAAGTCCGTGTTCATTAAATCAATTAGAAATTGCTAATAAGCTAATTATCAAATAGAAATTGTTATTTGATCCAAATAGTTTTTTTTCTCTGTGTAGACTATAGACTATAGATTATAGACTATAGACTATAGACTATAGACTATAGACTATAGACTATAGATTATAGACTATAGACTATAGACTATAGACTATAGACTATAGATTATAGACTATAGACTATAGACTATAGACTATAGACTATAGATTATAGACTATAGACTATAGACTATAGACTACAGACTATAGGTTATAGACTATAGGTTATAGACTATAGACTATAGACTATAGATTATAGACTATAGACTATAGACTATAGACTATAGACTATAGATTATAGACTATAGACTATAGACTATAGACTATAGACTATAGATTATAGACTATAGACTATAGGTTATAGAC
>CANNZV010003917.1:0-51287 GCA_947561585.1 Caprella mutica | reverse complement strand
GTTTACTTTACTGTTCTAATCAATGTGGCTAATTACTAATCATTCTGCTGAAACTATGGAATTTGATAACATATATTTTTTTATATGCTTTTTAATTTTATAATAAATACACTGCAATATCCATCAACTAAAGTGTTGATAGTCCAAAGATAAAAATTTGCATATTTTGTTTTAAATTCTGTTCATTATTCATCCTTTGAATTTTGAGCACAGGACCTTTATTAATCTCCTGTCCAAATATCTTTTTTTCATTGTAAATCTTCAGCTTCAAGTCTATAATTAATTATGTATCTATAATTGCCTGACTTGAAAGTATTAACCTCTAATATTGTTCAAACATTGTATATATTTCTAACTTATTTTAATTTAATTATTATGGTATATTTATTTTGTATTGATCTCTTTATTGTAACATATGCTAACCTCTATTAGTTACCTGCCTCATATTAATGTCTGGTACTTTGAAATATTGAACTGCTATTTATGTAAAATAATATAGATGCATCAGTTTATCACACCTCTTGTTAATAGTAATTTGGTGAATATCAGCATCTGCTAGAAGATATTGCATTCTTACCTTGCCTATCTTTGTTAATGTTACTTGCAGTTTTAGAGGATAGTGCTAGAGTTATGCTCTTCAACTACTAGGTCTTAGATTTGTGATGTCTTTCTATCTAAGTATCTATGAATAGTCATCAAAGCTTTCCTTTTTTTCAATTCTTCAGTAAGTTAATTTATTTGCTGAACTGGATAGTCTTAATGTACATAAGCAGTCTACTAGTGGTTGTTGGTCACTCAGTTCATAAACCAACTTCTTATTTTTTTTGAGCCCATTGTGCTTCCAGGGGCTATTTCTTCAGTTTTTTTAATGCTAGCTAGTTGCAGTTTTAGAGGATACTGCAAAGATTATGCTCTTCAATTAAGAGGTCTTAAATTTTTGTGTTAGGTGGGCTCGGAGGCTTCATTTACTATCACCTCTTCATTTTCCTTTTCTGCCGTGAGGTCAATCACCGGTGCTTGTGATTGCTACTCACTGGAGTAGCTTTCCTGTATCCATGAGCTTGTCACTAAATGTGGTGACTTTGTTAATGGAGCCATTTTTTTCTGTCTTCTTCTTCCAGCCTTTTTTATTTAAATTTCTTTTGACAATATGAGATAATTTGGCCTTTGGTTCAGAAGCATATGTTTGGCCCCCTACCGATTATTCATTTGAAATTGCTTGCATAATTGTATTCAATTTTTTATCAAGAGAATGTACTTTGATTTTTAATGTTACCTAACTAGCTATCTAAAGATTATGACTAACTCCCTTAATATTGATATGTGTAAATAAAAATCGGAATTGACATTTAAGGTATTAGAAATATATTATTTATATGTAGATTTTGTACACACATTGATAGACGTATAGCTTGTAAATATTTGTCCATTTTAATAAATAGTTTTTATTTGTCATTGTTTTATTTTGATCCTGATTCAATTTAGCTGTGTATTTTAATAATTTTGATACCTATTCAAAATCATAATCATCAGAAGAATAACTATAAGAAAAATGTAGCTACTAAATATTGTGAAATTTTCCAAAATCCTCAACCTGAACTTTATGGATATATATACTGTCAATTCCATTGAATTCATTTTAAAATTCAAATTGAATTAAATTTTAATGCTGCATTCCTCTGAGGGTTAACTATTTGCAATTACACCAACAACACTTAAGAATATAAATTCAATTGAAGAGACCTAATTCTTTGCAAATTACATATTTTCAAAATATATCTGCCTCTTGTTCAATATATTATCCCAATGCTGTACATCAAATTTTATTCGTAAATCAAACAAAAAGAAGAAATGAACTATAACTTTGATATTCACTTATAATCTTTTATGAAATTTTATTTCAATCAATCATGATGAAAATAATCAATTTCCCACCAAACATCGTAAGTATTTTCTTGCAAATCAATGAAATGTATATTTTTGAACTGAAAATATTTTTATTTATAAATATCAACAGATATATTATATAGCTAATGAAATGGAACTGTAAGCTTAATTTCTTGCAGGAAGGAGATGGGCTACTTCAACCGAATGACAACCAGAGTGTCTAAAGAGGGACAGAAGAGTGCTGTGGTCATGGGCAGGAAGACATGGGAGTCTATCCCCTCAAAGTTCAAGCCCCTCAAGAACAGACTCAACTATGTACTCACTAGCAAGTGAGTTGGAATTTTGCTCTATACAAAAATATCACTTCAGTTTGCATTGCAATATAAATACAAAAATACAATTAATTGTACTTATGCTAAAATTGTATTAAGGTCTTCATGGCTATATTAATTAACAGGGATTTTAATTTGTTTAAATCTCGCACAGCAAAGATGCAGTGTTGCCTGGTGCAGTGGTGTTCAATTCCCTGCAACAAGCAATAGATGACTTCAGCAGCAAGGGAGATGAAGTTGATACGCTCTGGGCTATTGGTGGAACTAGTATCTATGATGTGAGCAACTAAGCTGAGTGAAGAGCTGATAATCACGTTTCTAATGTTCTATCTATCCATTGAACTGTTTCTTTCTCTCCAAGTAATGCTATACAAGTTAAATCAATTAAACTGTATTTAGCTATCTATAATCTTCATTCTTACATAAAATTTGTTTCTTTATTTATTCCTCACATTCGATCTAACTATACATTAACAAAATTTGAAATAGTCACTTGGAAATACTGTTATCTAATTGAAATGCATCTTATTAATTATATATTTTATGGTCAAAAGTACTCGATACCATATTTTTGAATACCTGCTGAATGGCTTTCTTCTATTCAGGTAGCCATGAAGAACCCTTCCTTCCACAGGGCCTACATTACGAGGATCAAAGCTGCTTATGAGTGTGACACTTTCCTACCACAAATACCTGAGAGTTTCGTGTCTGTAACGTAAGTTTAAAATTATGGACTTGAACTGTGTCTTTAGTTCATTAAATAAAGAAAAATAGATAATTACATACGTTAAAAAACGATGTTGAGATAAATTGAAATCAGTCAGAATAGCTACTTATTTATACTGTGCTGTTTAAAAGTTTTATTGAATCTATAATTAGACATTAAGTGTCAATTGCCTTAGGTATAATCTTTAAAATTGTCTTTAATCACGTATGTTAAATTTACTTATGATGTAAAGTATGAGAGAGTTGGGAAAAAATAGATATGCACAATGAAAAATACTAGAAAATTTCAATAAAAATGGTTCTTAACGTCATCAAAGTTCATTATTCCTAGTTTATTATATTATTCGATAATTGACATTAAACCTTGCCAATATGATTCCCAAAATTAATAGTTTTGCCATAAACAATTACTTATTAATAAAGTTGTATGATTAAAAATAATTTGAAATGCCATCATTTAAAGAATAATAGGATTTAGCTGATGCTAGAAGTGGATTTGCAGTCATACTTGAGCAATTAATGTTGATGAAAACTTTATTAAATGCATTAAATACTTTTCAGTTGAAGAGAGCTCTATACCATCACTATCAATTCGAGATTTTTTATTACAATGATAGTTATCGCATTAATCAACTTCAAATTAGTTTTCAGAAGAGTCGATTTACATTGATTACATGATTCTAGCATAATGTAGTAAGTTCTAAACCTATTTCTCCACTTGAGATGATTGCAAATATGATATAATCATTCAAATCACTGACAAGAATGAACCAAACCATTTATAAGAAAATAGAATAAATTTGCGATGTTGGCAATAATTGATTAAAATTGAACTTAGCTAATGTTTTTTAATGGAATCAGCATGATTAATTATATACTTTGTTTATCTAAATAATGATTATTAAAGAAAATAATTTGATAATCTTGCGACACATCGCTAATTTTGTATGAAATTTAGTTCTTGCAAAATGATAGCATACCTACCCAATTAAAATACTAATTTGAATCTTTAAATTTTGAAGTATTGGTAAATTGACCGGAAACTAGCTGAATTGGTGGTAGATTTAGTCATTACTAGTGCACCGTACATATTGTCTTAATATCATTTACTCTCATCTTTTTCAGTGATCCAGATGTTCCTTCAGAAGAACAAGAGGAAGATGGCATCAAATACAATTTTACAGTTCTCGAAAAACAACAATAAGAAAATACTTATTGTCTCTACTTGAAACTGACCATTGTTCCTTTTAATCAATAAATTAAGGATAAATATTTACCTAGTATTGATTGTGGTCATTAATTTTGTTCCTCCAATAACACCCTAAAATTTTAAGTCAATAGTGTACCATATAAAATGAAATATGGATCTCTACTTTTACTGTCCGAAACTGTTTGATTTACTTTTACGGTCCTAATTTTTCCTGATTTACTTTTACGACCGAACTTTTTTGTGATTAACTTTTTAGGTCTCTATTTTTTTCAATATAAAAGGAAATAAATGTGATTTATTTAAAATATTTATTATTATTAACAAATATTTTCATGAATTATAAAAGAATAACCTTCCCATTGAAGAATGTTCCATTTTGAATATTAAAGTATAATAAATTTGATATCTAGTGCTGCTTATGTTGGTCAGCGGTATCATATTACAAGCCGAAATGTTTAAAAATCTATGAAACTTTTGATCTTTTCGGTATTAAAAATTTTAACGTTTACTTGTATGATCCGAACTTTCTTCTCGTACTTTAAAAGTAAAGGGATCCTGAAATCTAAACACAGTAGGAAGAATGTAAGAGAAATTAGAGAATATAAAGAATGTAGTGGAAAGAGATAGATACCTAGGTCTATGGGTGCCTGCACACCAAAAGAAAGAAAGATTGCGAGAAAGTAAGCCACAAAGAGTGATACCACACTGACACTTTATGAGATATTACGTTGATTGACCCTACCATCTTCAACTCACTTCAGAGAAACCATCTTGAACTATCTTTCTTGCTCGCTTCCAAAGTGTGCACTCCCGTACATATCCATGTTAATCAATTCAATCTTTCTTGCACTCTTTTGATGTGCAGACACCCTAAAAATAGTCACTTTCAATTGAATCGGGAGTGCCTACCCTATAAACAACGGTCTATCGATTCGATATCTTCTTATGTCGAATTCAAAGCTAGGAAATCGGGTGTCTAAATTTATTAATTAATTTTAATAGAATCGGTACATGAAAAAACCCTGAAATTGACATCATAAATCTCCTATTTTAGATGTCGTATCAATATATAATTTAATACATCGAAAAATAGTAACGAAATCGATAGATAGATATTTTTCTAAGAAAAAGATGCATAAATCTAGATATAAAAACGATGTGTATTAGATGCGTGTAGAAAGTTATAGAAAAGCTGTTAAGCTTGTCGCCCACCTGATCGGATCGGAAACGACGCGGAAGCTTACGAAGCCTCGGAACGGACACGAAACGACGTTCATACGCACACCAGTTCAGATGACTTCGGAAGAGAAACGATGCCGACATCTCAATACTTGTAAGAATATAACGATTAAAAGTTAAAATTTATCGATCATGACAACTATTTTATCCGATAGGTATTTGATAAAAAAAAATCGGTAGCATCGTTGTTATTTTAATTTTCAGTTCGAATCTTTCTAATTTATTACCATATTAGTGTACTTCCCAATTAAAATTAACGCTTTTTCCCCCAAAAAAATATATAAAGAAAAATATGAGTGAATTTTTTTTATTTAGAATAATTATATAAGAAACATATAAAAAAATGTATACAAAAAAAAATATATAAACAAATGTATGCGAATAAAATGTATTCAAATGAAATGTATGTAAATGAATTTATGTGAATGAAATATATGTAAATGAAATGTATGTAAATGAAATGTATGTAAATGAATTTATGTGAATGAAATGTATGTAAATGAAATGTATGTAAATGAAATTTATGTAAATGAAATTTATGTAAATGGAATTTATGTAAATGAAATTTATGTAAATGAAATTTATGTAAATGAAATTTATGTAAATGAAATTTATGTAAACGAAATTTATGTAAATAAAATTCATGTAAATAAAATTTATGTAAACAAAATTTATGTAAATAAAATTAATTCAAATAAAATGTTATTCTTCTTATTTCAATAACTTTTCGTGATCTGATTTATAATCATTAAAGTTAATTGAACGAAAATAATTGATTGTGTATTAATATCAACGTATTCATCACGCAGTAGGATATTCACAGCTATTCCAATCTTCCATATCCATCCCAGCCTTCTGCGCATGCGCAATCTCTCGGACGCATCAGAACTATCAGAAAAATATTCTTTCAAAGATATCCGCGTCGTTTCCGTTCCGATCTGACGCGTCGTTTCGTTTCCGATCCGAGCAGGTGGGCGTTAGCACGTTCAAATGTATTGGTTAGATTTTTGTCTGATGCTTCGTGTCCGTTCCGATGCGTCGTATCCGATCAGGTGGGCGACAAGCTTTATGAGTCTCATATTTTCTGACGTCTGTTATAGTCGTATAAAAATACAGCGAAACTCCTGAGTAATTAAATTTTTTTTTTCTTCATAACTCAGTGCCAATTCATAGCTCAGGGACACTGATTGTTTTCTATGATTAAAATTTTGAAGAAAATTACGGTCTTTGAGTGTGAACTAGGTCGAAATTCATGACGTAAATCTTTATCTCTAATTGAAACAATTTGAAAATACTTCATAACTCCGCGGTGCATTTCATAACTCAGGTCCTTCATTTCTCGAGTGAACTAATTACTCACCTATATATACTGCGTGAGAGTTAATCTATGGTCAAATTTTAATTAATTCATTGAAATTTCATCACAGAGCTTTCATCTTTATTTAGCTAAGTCATGGCCTCAAAATCTTTAATTTGAACTCATAGAAGATAAAAATTTTAGGGAGTTACAATTTTATAAAAATTTGACCATCTTATTATGTACAATTTGTAATAAGAGTGAGTTGTGATTTTGGTTGTTATCTATAAAGTAATATTCAATTAAAAATATCTCAAAGTATCTCCAAGTTGTTCAATATGAAAATTATTCTTTAGTAAAATGTATCCACGGTGGCACAGTGCCATGGTACATATACCTAACCGCAGGATATCTGGATGCAGGTTCGATGCCCGGACATATCATTTCATTTCTTCCCAATTAATTTTTTATAACTTTATATACTATTAATTAAATTGATATGTACTTAACCTAATTAAATTATATTCACTAAAGTTAAAGTTTCAATTTTAATTTTTGAATGTATTTGCTTATTGGATATCGAGTGGATATCGTTTCGAAGCATATTAGATATATACTCGCGCGTCAGTTCGATACAGATTCCTTATGGTAGTAGCAAAGATTTGCTTCTTTTTATTAACGTCTATTCGACGCATAATTTGTTACTTTTCATCTCGAAATACACGTATTGTCGATGCCATCTATATGTAGTATCTATTTTCGAATTCATTTCGAGAAAAGCCTTGTTTCCATATGATGTCATTTCGATACCGCATTGTTTACTGGGTAAATATTTAATCAAGAAAGCAAATATCCTGAACACACAAAAAAAATTAAATCTGGTCATCCATAGGTATAACTAATTAACAAAGATCTTGTAACATAAAATTTGCCTACCTTTATTAATTTGTAAAATCAAGGCTTACTGAATAATTAAGTAAACCATGGTACAATCGAAAATCATTGATCTAGGGTAGGTATGATTTCCTGACTACTTTCGAAAATCACCATTGACCAATTGCAGTTAGTACCTATGTACTGCATGATTTTGTGTAAATTCCATCGAAACCACAATTTTAATTGTCTTCACTTATCGAATGATGTCAGAAAATATGGTTGAATAATACTATTTAAGATATTAATGACCTTGTCCTTTCATACGATTGAGCCCAAAATTAAAATTTCGAATTATGTGAATAACAAGATTACCATTAATTTCTGATAACAAGATTACAAATAAATAAATGCTAATCAAAACATAACCTTCTTCAATTTTGCGAAAGTAATGATGATGAATGACTCCTTTCAGTTTACGTATTAACTAAGATATATCTAGGTACCTTGCTATCACCAATTCCCTTGCCTATTACCTATCAATATCATAAAGATAATGTTCTTCCTTATTTTTTGTGACAGATATAATTTAGGAATATTTACAATTTTTCCGAGTTTCAGTGTAAAAAGTTGCTCCTAGTAGCTCTTGCACTGTTGCACATAGTTTAAATGTTTCCAACACAAACTGTCCATTCTTTAGGAGACCACTGATCTTCATGTGAACTTATTGAGGCCACTAGTAAATAAAGAAGAAGCCCTTGTACAAAATTCGGAGAAGAGAGAGAGAGAGAGAGCCAATACAGAAGCTCATCTGATAATTTGAAACTTTGTGACATTAATAATTTGATAATTGATGGCAATTGCCAAATTGGCAAGCTCTAACAAGTTCTCAGACTCCCGTCTCCCACTCAGCACCACGGTGTATAGAATAACCGAAACGGACTGATTGGGGACCAAAACGGACCAATTGTGGTCTAAAATGGACCTAGTTTCAGAGAATGTTTATTGAGTCGCCAATACATCTTTTTTTCAAAAATAAATCAACAAAAATTAGTAATGCAGTCGCCAGTCCTCATAATTTAATTTCAATTTTGAAAGTTGACAGTCGTCAATATACCTATATTATTCTAATTTCTAACTAGCATACCTAAATTAATTGAGAGCGTATCAGCCAATCGGAGAGCTAAGTAAACTAGTATGGCTCATAAACTCTCCATTTGTCTCTCCAGGCTTCCAGCTCATTCCAAAATGACCAAATTTCTCTCCAAAATGACCAAATTATCATAAATTCTCTCCAAAATAACATTGTACCTAGCCAATCTGCAGAATATGGAACATTTTTCCAAGACTCTCTGCGGGAGTTACGAGTATTTGATTGAATTTTAGAAATTGGAGATCTCTGCGGGAGGTCTTGAAGTAATTCCTATGTTACCATTAATCTAGCTGCGGAATTTTTTTTAATTAATTCCTATGTTACCATTAATTTAGCTGCGGGAGATTCTGAATCTGCTGCTGAGAGTCAGAGAGTAACTCTCTCTCAAATAAAAATCTCTGCGGGAGAAGAGACACATTCTGCAGACTGGCATTGTAGCATAGGATGAAATTAGATATTTCTCACCATTTACTATTGAGAGGCACAAAATAACTCACAAACTCGCCATTAAAATGGCGAGTTTGGACATGCTTTATTACCTGGTCAGAGAGAGGCATATAACTGATATCAGCCAATCACAGTGTTCTCGTGCCACTTTTTAAGAGTTCTTTCGGATGGGTCAGTGATACAATGTTTGCAGAAGAAGTTTATTTGTTAAGACTTAGAGTATATATTAAGAGGCATGGACAGTGGTTGACAAGCTGAAATAATAAAATGAACAAATAATGAGTAACTTAAATTAAACCACATGCATCCAAAAGATGAGAGCAAGATGCTCAAAATAAATAAGAAGAATCAAAATAATAAATCATGAACATTAAGAAAATTAACTAAATCATAAAGTGAAATTATAATTCAAATCATAATTAAGCAAACAAAAGGATAAATTTTATGAACAAAAATAATTAATTAATGAAATCAAAATAATAAAGTAAAACACAATAACAAAACACAAAGAAACATACCAAAAATGAATGAAGTAAATATACAATGAAGATGACAGATTGGGAAGGACAGGCACTTAATAGTTATTATATTTAATTATACTTATTAATAATTTAATAGTACAAATATACCTGAAGAAAAGAAAAAAAGATATAAACAAATAGGACACAAAAATGAAATACATGAATATAATTAAATAATGAATATCAAAAATAAATAAATGAGGATAGCTTGGGCTGAACAAAAGTTAAAAGAAATATAAAGTTAATCTGAAAGGGAAGAAGGTTATGTCACACGGCAACATACCCCCCTACCAGCACAAGCCATCCACATTTCAACATCTTCTACAAAAGTGTAACATATAAATAGAATTTTCTTTCATTTCAATACAACATTTTTATTTTACCAAAAAAAATTTAACATTACAAAAAATACAAAAGCGATCAATACATAAACAACATGCAGTGTAATAATATGGTATGGAGGCATATATTGAAATTGAAAACATATTGAAAATTGAAAACAAAAAAAATAATGTATAGCTAATAAAAATATAGACTGTGGACATTCAATAAAGAAGCATGAAATAACACCTTCTTTCTCTTCCTCCTTCCTTTTTTTTTTTCACACTTAATTTCAAGATTTATTCTGGTACTTTCTTTCTAAAATTCGGGGTTGGACATTCTCAACATCTTTAACTAAACCTCTTGATCTAGTATTATACCTATATCCACAATTACTTGGATCACCTTGATGATCATCAACTAAGGGTGATGATGTAACCGGAAAATTCAATTTGTATTGATCTAATACTTTATTCAACTTTTCAGACTTCTCATTAATTGATTTATCTTCTACAAAACCCCTGAAAGCATTATCAATGAAACTTTCCAACATTGTTATCGAACTATTAGTACTCGAGGTTTCTGAATTAGCAACGTTCATTGAAAAATCATCTCTAATACTCATTTCCCATACATCATAATCCACATCTAATACAATAACTTCATTATCAATTGGAGAATAATCAACATTAGCAATAATATCCTTCTGAACATCAACTAAACTAAGTTCTTTATCTGCTTCAAAATCAAGGTACTCTTCAAATGAACACAAGGAACAAACATTAATATCAACCGTATTATCATCATTCAAATCAATATCAGCATCATCATCTACTGAAAAACCACTAAAACCTGAAAATGAAAAGTCATCTTCACCAGATGTACACATAGACACAACTACACTACCATCCGAAGATGCATCAGATTCAGAAGTATCAGACATATTATCACAAGTAAAACCTGAACTAGAATTACTTTGTACTTCAGAACTCTCAACTTTATCAAACCATGGGTGTTTCAATAGATAATAAGGAGGGTCTTTATAGATACAGAGATCAGAATGATGAGCTCTATAAATGGTTTCATTTGTAGGGTCAATTAGTTCATAAGTAACATTATTATCATGAGCTTTTTTAATTACTAAAGGCCCTCTGTATTTATCTGCAAATTTGTTAACAGTCAGGTTTCCTCTCATCTGAATTTTCATTAATACTTTCTGACCAATTTTGAATGATGAAAATTTAGGATTTCCAAGTTTCCAACATTGTTTCAATTCATTGACATCAACTAATGGCAAAGCAAATACATCATGTACTGCACCAAGTAAAAAAGAAGAAGGAGATGTTTTAATTTCAGAATGGTAAGTATTATTATAAGAAATTATGGCTTTAGGTAAAAACTTATCCCAATCATTAAATTCGTCAACTAAATTCCTTAATAGTCCCTGAATTGTTCGATTTAAACGTTCAATTGCACCATTACTAGCAGGGTGATAAGGAGTAGTAAGTTGATGTATAATACCTAACTCTTTAAGAGCACTGTCAAATTGAGAGTTCAGAAACTCATTTCCATTATCAGTCATCAATTTAGTTGGTACCTTGGGAAGAAATGGTAAAACATTATTAACTAGAGCATTTGTAACAGCTGATCCAGTTTTGTTTCTAAGTGGCACAGCAGCAGCCCACTTAGAGAAATGATCTACACACATTAAACATCCAATGTAACCAGTATGTGTTTTCGGTAGGCTAATTAGATCCGCTGCTAACAACTCAAAAGGGTAGCTGGTACAAATCTTCAGGGTGGGAGGAACAACATTCAAATTAGTGATCTTTTTGATTTGACATTGCCTACATGTTGTACAAACATCATTAACAACTTTATATCTAGAAGGATGCCAAACAAGATTATTAAGCAAGTGGAAAAGTTTGTCTCTACCGATATGAGAAAATTTACAATGCAAGAAAACGACAATATCGACGAGTACTGAAAATGGAATAACAATCACTGGCGTTCCAGCGCAAAACATCAAAGAGTCATCAATAATATTCAATTTCTTCCGGAAACGATAATAAAGCTTACATTGATTATTCCATTGACTTAAAGGTGTTTGATTATTAATATAGAATATTACCTTTTTTAGAACATTATCAGCATTCTGCAAATCTGTAATTTCATTATTAGGAAACATTAGTTCAATAGCAGATGCCTTTTCAGTCTGACCTACCAGTTCCATTCTGATTTCATCTGACTCACTGAAAATTCTCAATTGATGAAACTTTTCAACTCTGCTAATAGAATATATTAACCCATCAGTATTCAAATTCTCACAATTATAACTAAGATCAGCAACATATAGATTATTTTGAGTCAAAATACCTTTATTTAAATTAATTCCCAAGTCGAAGAAATTCAAAAAATTCAATCCAATCAACATACAATAAGGAAAGTCAGGCTGAGAAATAACTGAAAATTTGAAAGGGAGATCAATATCTAAGTTGCCCATCCTAAAATAAAGTGATACTACTTTAGTGACTTTAGTCTTTTCACCAGACAGACCAATAATATCATAAGGATTGCAATCAACAAAATTTACATTCTCTGAATTTACAATCAAACGCTCCAAGGCATTTTCAGAAATTAAACTCAATTCAGCTCCAGAATCAATAAGAGCACAAAGATCAATACTTTGGAAACTAACATTAACTGTGGGTTGAATACCACTCTTGTGAGAGCAAGTAAGAACATTAGGAACATTAGAATTATTGGAAAAGATATCATTAAGAGGTTCAAAATCACTATCATCAGTAGAAAAGTCAACATTAGAGTCATCAATCTTTGGAGTATCACAAGTTACTCTTTTACAAGTTAAAACATCAGGCTCATGGTAATTCTGGAGAGGAATCAAAGCATTGAAATGAATTCCACCAAGACATTGTAAGTGAATAATTGTATCAAATTGCTTAAACTCATATATCACTGGCTGTTCCGACCAAAAATAAACATGAATACAAATTTTAAATAATTTAGAAGCAGCAAGTAACACATCTAAACAGGGCAAAACATTCTTACAATACATTGACTTTAGCTTACGCCTAAATTCTCTACCAGGCGACAATTTATAATTTTGAGGATGATTCAATAATTCATCAATTAACTGCTTCCTCAAAGCAAGAGATGAATCTGGTAAATTAGAATGTTTCTGCTTAGTTAGCAACTTGTGTAGACTAACAAAGAGTGAATCTGCACCACCAGGAGTTAACATATCATCTATCACCAAGCCACCAGGAAGAACATCAGGTGAATCTTGAAGTTGTTCAGCAGGAGCGACACCAAGGCGAGATAGAGCATCCGCTGCAGAATTCAGATGGCCTGGAGTATAGCGCACCTCAAAATTGAAATCACTCAACTCCTGTAAAGTTCTTGCCATCCTTGAACATACCAACTTCATATTATGTAGATAGACCAAGGGTTGGTGATCAGTGTAGATTATGAAGGGAACTGCATAAAGGAAGGGTTTGAAGGTTTTCACTCCCCATCGAAGTGCAGTCAATTCTCGTTCAAGCGTTGAATAGTTCAGTTGAGTTGTGCTGAATGTCATTGATGCAAAGCCAATAACTCTGTGACAGTCACCCTGATTTTGAGCAAGATAGGCTCCAGCACCTCTAGCTGACGCATCAACCCACAACTCCAGTTTATCAGCAGCATCAGAGTAATCAGGATATGCTAGTTCCATATCCTCAAGCATGTCACCTTTAAGTCTACTGAATGCTTCTAACATTTCTGTAGTCCATGTGACAACTTTTGACTTACGTCCACCAGTCATGGAAGAGAGGGGCTTCTGAATCTCAGAACAATTGGGTAAAAATTTCCTTTGGAAATTAATGAAACCAAGAAATTCTCTCAGTTCTCCAACTGTGTTAGGTTGAGGATAGTCTTTGATTTTATTCATATAAGATGGAGTTTTCCTTATCCCAGATTCATTCACAATATGACCAAGAAACTCCACTTGGTTACTGAACCATGTACACTTGCTTGGCTTGATCTTGATACCATGATTTTGGAGAGTCAACAATACCTTTCTAACCAGATCAAGGTGCTCCTCAAATGTGGAACTCATGATGAGTATATCATCGATATACACAATTACTTTGTTAGAGGGGAAAGATGAAAGTACTGCCTGAATTTCTCGTTGAAAGGCAGCAGGAGCATTCCGTAGTCCAAAGCAGAGCCGTCTGAATTGCCAGTGGTTCCTCGATGTTGAAAATGCTGTAAGGGGCCTACTTTCCTCATCAAGGGGAGCCTGATAATAGCCTCGGACAAGATCAAGGGATGTGAAAAATTTGGTTCCTTTGAGGCCGAAAATAGAATCAATTAGGTTGGGGACAGGGAATTTATCAGGAATGGTTACTTTGTTTAGTTGTCTGTAATCAATACAAAGACGGATGGTACCATCTTTTTTTCTGATGGGGACAATTGGGGAAGACCATGGGGAAATGCTTGGTTCTATGATGTTGAGAGAATTCAGTTCTTGACACTGTTTCTCTATTTCATCAGCTATTGGAGTAGGGACACGTCTGGGGCGTTGGTATATTGGGGTGTCATCATACAGTCTGATCTTATGTTCGGTAACACTTGCAAGTCCGATATCAGACTCTCCCAGACTGAAAACATCTTTGACAGACATCAACATGTTCAAAACAATGTTTTGCTGTTGTTCATCAGTCAAATTAGGAAGTTTCACAAGTGTCTTAAGAGTTTGGATAGTTAGGGTGGTTTCTTCAGGATTTTCTTCTGACATTTCAATCAATGAAGACACTGAGCCAACAACTTGATTTTTCTTAACGGAGGTGTCCTCAGATGCAACCATTAAGACATGCCTCTGTGATGATGAACAAACTCCACCAATGCCTCTAGCTTGATTTAAAAGTTTCTGATCCATGGAATGATCACTGAAAACCAACAGATCATCACCAGCTGCAGGGAAGAAACTCACAGGAACAGGTTTTGTAGAGCCAGCAGGAATAGAAACATTCTCCTTAGCGAAACACAATATATTGTTGGCAACTTTCTGTCTAGGTCTTCCTGTAGAAGGCTGAAGATAAATATCCACAAAAGATTTCTGACTGTCATCAAAATATTTGATCAATTTTCTGTCTTTAATTTGAACTTCAATTTTATTCTTAGTTAAAAAATCAGCTCCCAAGATAACTGATTGATTAGTCAGTTTGTGACTAAGCACAATGAATTCAACTGGTTTCATTTTCACATCTGCAATGTGAAGCTCAATCATTGAAGTTCCCAAGGTCATTAAAGTTTTTGTACCAACAACTTTCATCTCACTAGGATTTGTATTCCATATAATGCCACGAGTGGTAGCTACTTCATCAGTTATTACAGATCTACCAGCACCAGTGTCTATCAATGCAGTTTCAAACCCAGTAGCAAACTGAACTTCAACATTCAGAAGAGAAGACATTTCTGTTAAATGATAAACCAATGCAGGTCTCACATACTGTTCAACGCACTCTCCACTACTTGAACATTCACTGATTGACTCATTTTCCTCTTCAATAGGTTCAAGAGAAGGTTGAAAAGGTTCTTTAGTTGGAGGACTTGAAATAATACCTGCTGATTCCTCCTTAACAACAGGACTCTTCAGTTTAACGGCTTCCTTGAGGTAGAACTTGAGCTTGGAGACCTGTTCTGCTGGTAGTGAGGATCAAACCTAGGGCACTCCTTCAAAAAATGATTCTTGCCACAAATCAAACAGGATTTGGAAGCTCGCCAGCACTGATTTCGAGTATGGTTGGTCTTCTTACAATAAGTACAGAAGTTTTCTTTAGAGTGGTTAGAATTCATAGGATGACACTGATTGTTGGGTGCTTTCTCTTCATCTTCAAACAAGAATTCACTTCTATTTTGATTCTTCCAACCTGGACCAGAAGATAATGATCTGCCTCGATGATAGGAGCTGCATGGCAGTCTTCTATGACCCAATTCTTCTGTATTGGCATCAGTAAGGCGAGGGTTCTTGACAAACACACGATCCTCTCTTTTTCCTTGATATTTGGTCCAATTGACAGTTTTCACTTGAGGAACCCTTTGCTGTTGGAGTTCAGCAGCCATTTCAACAATCAATGAGAATGGTAACTTTGTAGTCTTTCCAGACTGAGCTACCTTCACAGCTCGTTCAGTATCAAGAATTTTCTCTACAATTGAGTCATCAATATTGTGCAGGAACTTCTTCCTGAGATCTTTAGACTTTTCAGTTGGGTGATTGGGATATGCTCGTTGATATATTTCAATTAACCTCAATCCAAACAAGTCATAGCCTTCTTCATCATAGGGTGAAACTTTCTCTAGTTGTTCTCTCCAATAGCGTTTTCCTCCAACTTTCTGCTTAGAGAACCAGGTAAGCAACTCCTTCTTCATTCTTGAATACTTCAACTGCCTACCTCCTCTAATCTTATACACATCCAAAAGTTTTCCAGTCAAAAACCTCTCAAGTTCCTGAGTCATATCATTTTGGTTGCCCTTGAATTTGTTGTTGAAGTACTTTTCAAAAGTTAGAAGATATTCAGGCAATTGCATAGTTCCATCCATTTCAAATGTAGGTGGAACTACAGTCTCTCTGTTGTCTCTCCTTGCTTTACTCCTCTTAACAATACTAGAATAGGACTTAGCAGAACTAGAACTGGTCAAGGCAGAATCAGAAGAGTCCCCTGAATCTTCACTTTCAGAGCTGTTCAGGAGACATTCTACTTTGGGCTTGGATAAAGCTTTCTTCTTTGGAATAGCACCAGTGCGTTCTGATGGTTTAGGAGGGATTACAGTGGAGAAATGATTTAATTCTTCTTTCCAACCAGTTTGCCTTTGTTCCTTCTCATTAATGATATGAGAGCACCTGCTCTCAGGAGATACTTTATCCCAATAAGAGTCCTTAGCCAATCTTGTGAAGACTTCAGACCAAGCTTTGTATGTCATGTGATGTTCTTCTTTGGGGATTTTGAACAAAGACTCACTCTCCCTGAAGACAGCAGCAAGATGAGACCTGGCCTCAGAGAAACGTTTAGCTGGTTTCCTCACATCAAGGCCAGAGTTCCAACGTGGGAATAAGACACATTTGACATTATCAATTTTTGGGAGTAATGCCATATTAATGGTCCAAGAGAACTGGCTGTTGATAAAGTCAGCTCTCACTTTGGGATGGGAGAACTGGTTCAGAAGTGACTGTAGCTGCATAACATAAACAGTGAAGTGGGGAAAGACTTCCTCAGATTGAATCACACTTCCAGCACCAGCCACAGCATCAGATCTCCTGTCATCTTCAGTATCTTCATCTGTACTCTTCTTCTGCCCATGCCTCTCTTTATCTTTATCATCATCGAACAGACCCATCCCGTCGAAGATGCCAATTGTTCTCGTGCCACTTTTTAAGAGTTCTTTCGGATGGGTCAGTGATACAATGTTTGCAGAAGAAGTTTATTTGTTAAGACTTAGAGTATATATTAAGAGGCATGGACAGTGGTTGACAAGCTGAAATAATAAAATGAACAAATAATGAGTAACTTAAATTAAACCACATGCATCCAAAAGATGAGAGCAAGATGCTCAAAATAAATAAGAAGAATCAAAATAATAAATCATGAACATTAAGAAAATTAACTAAATCATAAAGTGAAATTATAATTCAAATCATAATTAAGCAAACAAAAGGATAAATTTTATGAACAAAAATAATTAATTAATGAAATCAAAATAATAAAGTAAAACACAATAACAAAACACAAAGAAACATACCAAAAATGAATGAAGTAAATATACAATGAAGATGACAGATTGGGAAGGACAGGCACTTAATAGTTATTATATTTAATTATACTTATTAATAATTTAATAGTACAAATATACCTGAAGAAAAGAAAAAAAGATATAAACAAATAGGACACAAAAATGAAATACATGAATATAATTAAATAATGAATATCAAAAATAAATAAATGAGGATAGCTTGGGCTGAACAAAAGTTAAAAGAAATATAAAGTTAATCTGAAAGGGAAGAAGGTTATGTCACACGGCAACAACAGACCAGTCTGTATTTTGTGGTAAATTCCACCGACATGTTGGTGGAATTTTTTCCCCTTTGAAAATAATATTCTGGCAAAGTCGGTGGATTTTTAGCGATTTATTCCTATGTTACCATTCATTTTTGGTGGAAAAATGGGTAAAATGTTGGTGGATCAGCCTAATTACTGAAAATTTATGGTGGATTTTTTCCACTTTTTCTAAAAGTCAGTGGAATTTTGTGCACCAAATACAGACTGGATCACAGAGAGCCTGAGAGAGGCGTACTTTCTTTCATAGTTATTCATTTGTTTTCCGATAATTAGTCAGAGAGCATCAAATTAAAATGACAAGTAGTGACCACATCATTCATAACAAAAGAACACCGAAAACAGAAAACCGATATACAATTTGAATTGTACATCGTGCGTGGAGCGCACCATATCAAAACAAAATGGCTCCTTTGTTTACATTTCAACAAAGATGCGCTGTTCCGCCGTTTATGATTATGAGTCACCAATTTTAATTTTAGATCTAATTTAAGTGCTCATTAGTTTTCTATATATGTGAAAGATACTTATTTTCACAAATTTTAAGTCAACAATTAATCGGCGACTTGGTACATATTCTTGAACTAGGAAAACGGACAGATTGGCCATTGGGGTCCATAACTGACCGAATGGGGACCAAGCCGGATCTAATTGGGCCGAAAAAAATTTGAGTGGAGCGGACCTTTGAAATATTTTTTGAAGAATAATTTCCGGCTTATAGTATATGAGCATTCAAAGTAGCTATTTTTTTTTTTTTTCAACAATAGGTAGCCATTATCAGTTAAATAACTCATTTTAAATATTATTTTTCTCCAATGTATAGTACTAACTATTTAAGTGTTTTTTATGAACTACTTATCTCCGTTTCGGCCCGATTAGATCCGGCTTGGTCCTACATTCGGTCCGTTTTGGACCACAATTGGCCCGTTTTGCTTTTGATCCTCAATCAGTCCGTTTCGGTGATACTATGTACCACCCTAGCCAGACTGCAAAGCATGCACAATCAGTCTCCAGATATTTAATTTTGGGGCAATTTCTCTCCAAAGATTTTCCAATTTCTCTCCAAAATGGCCAAAAATATCAAAATTCTCTCCACTAATTACATGTGAACCTAGGGATTAATTATAAAATTGTCGCCGGATAATTCAGGAGACTAATTTCAAGGCCTCAACAGTCGCTGGATAAACTTCACAACTTCATGCATCTTTTGCAGACTGGCCCCCCAGCAGTTGCACCATTACCAGTCTCAGGCAGTCTGCTATCTCACTCTGCAAAACATTGGACAGTTTTAACATTTACCTTTGTTTCCACTCTAGTCTCTGTCTAATTTCATAATGTAGGCTGTAGCACAGTAGCTACTGGCCTATTGACTCTGATAGAACCATTCTGGAAAAAACATTAGGCTAACAGATGAATTTTAGAGGCTAAATGCTGTGGATTATAGTCATTATAAAGTTCCCATTAATTTATTATTGTATTTTAAGTTTTGCTAAACTCCAACAGAGTAATTAATCCATCAGAAAAGACCACTTTTTCCAGAGTGGCAGATAGAAGTTCCAGATTGCAGGAACTGGTAAGCTGCTCTTCATGAAATGATTGTAATCTTCTATTTTTGCATCTTTTCTCATTAAAAGACATGTAAATATAGAAGGAAATTAAAGATTGTTATTCACACAGGAATGTTAAAAATGTCTCATATTCTGCAAACTGGCCAGTCTGGAAAAATAGGTGCTTTCTAATGAACTAATAACTCTGTAGGAGTTTTACAGACTTCAAAAATTAATGGTAAATTGCTAAAAATTGTATAATCCGCAGCATTTAACATATAGAGTTCATCTGTTAGCCTAAGCAGTTTTCCAGACTGGCAAACGGGAGATTAGTCAATTTGAGATCGTTATTTTATAATTTAAATACCTAGTATATCTCATAAACTCCATTTGCCTCTCTAGTAATCTCTAAAGGAAGCTAAATATTTCTGCAAAATGATCAAATAATCATATATTCTCTTTAATATAATAATGTAATTAGGTATGTAGCAGTAGCATATGGTATGGGAAAATTCAGTCTGCAGAATATGGGACATTTTTAACATTTTCTGTGCGACAATCTTTAATTTTCTCCTATATAAATTATTTACATGTATTTTACTGAGAACCCTAATTCAAGTGTGTACCAAGTAGCCGATTTATTGTTGACTTAATATTTGTGAAAATAAGTATCTTTCACATATATTGGCGACTCAGCTTTAACTAAGGATGGGACGAAGTATCAGCATTTTTGTGGAGTATCGGCAATGGTTTCGGTATCGGCTTTTATTGAAAAGTATCGGCAGATACTTTTATTATTATTTAAATTTTATTTATTTCGTAAATTTTCTTTTGTATTATTAAATTTCTATTATTCTATTGCCGTAAATGAAATAAATAATTAAACAATTCATTATAAGAACCAATCTAATAATTGACCAACTACCTATTAGAGTAGTAGAGTATTAAGTGTGATTTTTATTTATTTATTATGCCATGAATGAAATAATTAATAAAACAATTAAAGTAATACATAATCTACCAATAAATTTTTGAGTCTGACTATAAATTCAAGATAAGAATTATTTGGCCACTGTTGACCATATTTGCACTTATATGTGACAAGTATCACAAGATGATAACACACATCAATTAATGTGAAATATGTAAATCACTTCATATTATACTACATTGATTGAGTATTACTGTGTTAGTTTCATGAGTTAGAACTATATTAAACTTACAAAAATAATTGATACTTAATAAATCATTAAGTATCAATGAGTTTTATAAATATAACTTAAAAAATTGCAAGTATCGGTATCGGCAAGTATCGGTATTGGTTGATTTTGTAAAGTATCGGTATCGGCAAAAATTTTGGTATCGTCCCATCCCTAGCTTTATTTATATAAGTTGAAACAACATTTTGCTGAGATCAGTCGTCAGTGTTGACTGATATGAGACATGTGACAGGGTTGTGGGTTGTCAGATGTCTGATGTGTCCAGTCTGCAGAATATGTCTCTTCTTCCGCAGAGATTTTAATTTGAGGGAGAGTTATTCTCTGACTCTCAGCAGCAGATTCAGAATCTCCTGCAGCTTAATTAATGGTAACAATGGAATTAATTCAAAATCTCCCACTGCAAAATTAATGGTAACTTATGAATTAATTCCTATCTCCAGAGATCTCCAATTTCTAAAATTCAACCAAAAATTCATGCAGAGAGTCTTGGAAAAATGTTGCATATTCTGCAGACTGGTGATGTGTGGCATTCCAAAATTAAGTGACTATTTATTAATCATTTTAGTTTTTCAATATTGTTTTTCATCATAAGTATACATTTAATTAGAATTGAATATTTAAAAATAAACTGAAAGTCTTTAAAGTTTTTTTTTTGAAGAAGTGTAAAGATTTTATAATCTCTCAATTTGGCAATACTGGCTGTGGCTGAGAAAATATTTACTCAAGCATTATCATATTATGCAAACATATTGAAAATAGACCATTGAATATTGGAAGATAATTGCTTTAGTCCCCTTATTAATAATCAACATATTGGTATTTTGTTCAGAGAAAATTTAGCTCTAACCATTATATACTTTATACATATACCCATAGTAAATAAATAGAAAAGTATACTAAGTTTCGAATTAATTGACGGTGAACTTGATCCATTCTTCAGAAACGATGTAAACAAATGGCGTCGCATACAGTACTCTCATGTATTATAAGTATTATAAGGTGAATATTATAAGTGAATAGAGTGTAAAACGTGATAAAAACAATTTTATGTAAGTTAATTTCCATGAAAATGCACGTTTAACTGAATAGTAGAACATTTTTTATTTGAAAACAAAATGGAAAATGCTTTGTATGACGTCACTCAGAGTATTTTTTGATGTTCCAATATTGTACTTGGTATACTTCTCTATTTATTTACTATGCATATACCTATATATTCAACATTGTGCAGGCTGAGATCAGTGTTGCCATATGTGTGGTATTCCAAAATTCAGTGACTATTTATTTATTAATTTAGGTTTCCAATATTGTTTTTCATCATCAGTATACATTAATTTAGAATGAAATAGGTATTTAAAAAATATGAAAATCATAAAAGTTTTTTTTTGAAGAAATTTGAAGATTTAATAATATCTCAATTTGGCAATACTGGCTGAGAAAATATTTACTCAAACATTATGCAAATGTATTGAATATTGGAAGATATCTGCTTTAGTTCCCTTATTAGTTATAACTAGATGGCCCAGAGAAAATGTAGCTCTAACCTTTATATACATTATACATAAACCTATATATTCAATATTGTGCAAGCTGAGAATTAAGATCAGTGTTACCATATGTTTGGCATCACAATATTCAGTGTATATTTATTTTATTTTAGGTAGCAATTCAATTTTGTTTTTAATATCATCAGTATACACTATACATTTAATTAGAATGAAATATTGTTATAAATAAAAAGAAAACCCCTGAAAATCATAAGTTTTTTTTGAAGAAGTGTGAAGATTTTATAATCTCTCAATATGGCAACACTGGTTGAGAAAATATTTAATCAATAATAGACCATTGAATATAGGAAGATATCTGTTTTAGTTTTCCTTATTAGTTTAAATTTAGTAATAGATGACAGTTAATACATACACACATTATACCAGTTTGTATCTTTTATGTATGTTTGTTATATATGACATCACGGTATGCCTCTCTCTGATTGGCTGGTATGGCTCTCTCTAATACGCTGATACGCTCTCAATTATTTGGCCAAGGCCATTGCCCCCAGTGTTCAAATACAACAAATAGCAGTGAAACATCTTCCTATATTGATTTATATGGGCTATATAGCCTATATTCAATGGTCTGTGGCCTTCCCGTCAGGCGTCAGCCTAACCTGAAAAAAGGAGAATTGTTGATAATAGCTATCTGCCATTATTAATAGCACAGATCATTGAATACCTATGTATATTTAGGTATGTTTACTTTTGATAAATGAAAATTTTTTTAAACTAGGGCGAGAACAGAAGCTAAGATAGAAGATTTCTTTGAGATCAGGTTACCAGTTCCTGCAGTTTGGGGGAAAATTAAATATATCTCAATTATCAATTGAAGTGCTCCAAATAGTTTCCTAAATCAAAATCATAAATCTCACCAGTGAACTGGAGAGAAGAGACATGCTTTATTATCTGGGTTATTTTCCAAGACTTGTAACCCAGTCTGCAGAAACTCCCAGACCTCTTTTTCAGTTCACTGTAAACAATATAAATAATGTAAATATAGTTATTAATATACTAGTTTTTTTAGCAAAATTAATGTAACTATAGGAATTATCCAAATTAATTCAAAATTGTTCTTAGACCAGTTTACAAAGCATGGCAGAGTCGTCGCCAAGATTCCAGATATCTTAAAATTCTTCGCCGGTTTGACTGGGAAATTGTCGCTGAATTGACGGAAAAAAATATAAATTGTTAGAATGTCACACAGCATATATCTATATAGCAATTACATGATGAGAGAAATTCAAGTCACTCATGAAGGTTCATTCAACACAAGCTATTGAGATACTACTGTTACATTGCTACTGAAATGCTGGACCAGACATTGAACATAATAAGATTGGCATTGGGTAAATAATTTTAGCACTAACTGCAAAATTATTAATGAGCTCGACCATTAGATGGCTTTGTAGTAAGTAAAGAATGCAGTTAATTATTAATAATTGAGATATTCATTCTTCTATCGAATAATCATTTCTTTTTACATATATCAATATTGTGCAAGTTATACACTATATTGTTACTGACAGAAGATATTCGTACTTAGGAATATAAATTGATATGTTTTAATTTCTATTCTTTTCAGGTACAGCCTACAGGACAGGTCAAAGTGAGGACACATGCTGTAAAGAAAATTTGGCAACATATATACAGTGAAGGTGTGAGAGCCAGCAACATTCTGATCAAGCACAGGAAATAAATATATAACCTATTACAGTTTTAATAATTGATCATCATATACGGCATTACAATATAGACCAATTTTTCGCTATCAACAAACTCTGATTGTAGATGAGCTCAAGCATTCTTTATTATTGTAAATGTACTAAATTATCCTAATAATTAAAGTTATTTGGATCATTCAGTACACTTACAATAATTTTTTTATAGCATTGAAACAGCTATATTTACTACAAAGTGAAATTATAATATAGTTTAAGCTATGTACAGAGCTTCAATATGTTAATAACAATTAACATATTGTTGGAATAATATTCGAATATAGGTAGATAGATAGATGTTGACACCCTAAAATTTGTTTAAATAATCTGTTATACCAATTGATGATTAATAAATTTTTACCTTTTCAAATAAATGATATTTTTTATTAGCCTTTTTGAATTTCTTTTTGTTGTTGTAAATCGTTATAAGACTTCACTTGTAATTAAAAATGGGTGCAAAGCAATTAATCCTAAAATATTGTATGCAATATGTTACCATTTGAATGGAAGCTCTAGGTTGCATTAATGTGATTGTTACACTGATACTGTTATACTGTGTGTTTAGATTAAGTGTGTGTTTGTTGATAGGGTGTGTACTGAATGATTGTATTATGTATGAAAATTTCCTTATCCTATGCTCTATGAGAGTAGAGCATAGAGATTTAGTTATATATTGTGTTTTTTTTTTTGTTGTTGGTGTTGTCAACCCCATACAAGAGGTGACCAGGGGTGCCCTGATTTTCAGCCACACGAGGCACTGTGTGGGCCTATGGGAAGCACGCATCACTTGGAAGTTAACAACTGCCTGAGGATGGGTCCAAAGGTGCTCCTGTGAGTGTAGTCCTGTGAAGCTGTAGTGACGCACATTGTAAGAGATCGTGCCCTGATCGGCTTGACAGAAGTCGCACCGATCAGAGTCCGATCTCCCAATCCTGTGCATGTTGTAAGGAAGGGAAGGGTGGTGACCATCCTAGATCCAGGGCCAGACCCTTTTCTCTCATCATGGATGGCAGCTGAACATGCATCGATGTTACAGTGCCTCTGTTGAACTGAAGAGGAAGTTGGAACACGATGCAGCGTTCATGGCTCTTATTCAGAAGCCATACACTTTTGGCGGCTTAGCCACTATCAACCCTTCGGGGTCCTTGGTTTTCCAAGCACCTGCGGGTGATAAATTGCATAACAGAGCAGTTATAGTAGCGTCTTCATCCTTGAACGTATGGTCTGTTCCTGGTTTCACCAACAATGATATGGTCACTGTTGCTATGGAATGCAGTATTGGCACCGTCTGGTGCTCCTCTGTGTACATTGCCAGATGATTCGGATGACTTCCCGCCTCGGATGCAGGTTAGGAGTCTCATCCAACATTGTGAGTATAGTAACATCGCACTCCTTATAGGATGTGATGCTAATGCACATAATATTATATGGAATAGCTCCAATGATAGCGAGATAGGGGAAGTCCTATACGATTACCTAGTCTCAACAAATTTGGAGATATGTAACCGAGGGCACGAACCAACCTCAGTTGTACAGAACAGAAGGGAAGTCCTGGACCTAACATTGCCCTCTCTGAGCATAGCGGACGACATCTCGGCCTGGCAGGTTGACGGTGTTCCATCCCTGTCGGACCACAGATGCATCCGCTTCAATTTGGTGGAGTATAACTGCGTCACTAAGGTGAGTAGGAATATTAAACTTAGTTATTGGAAACAATATGAATTAGTCAGCCAAAATAATTTGGTTGAGTTTGTACCAGGTAACTCCAGTACTCCTGAGGAACTTGACAACGCCACTTTAGCGGTAACCTCGGCACTCAGTTCCGCTCTGGACGAGACTTGCCCTCTAAGAGCTGTAAGTTCCCGAAGGAAAACCGATTATTGGTGGACCACGGAACTGGAGTCGACAGATCAAATCCACTTGGAACAGAGCATCCAACGCGGATGCTCAGAGTGCTTGGGACAATTACCGAAGTCTTAGGCGTGTATATAAATCTACGATTCGTAGAGCTAAAAGGAGTTCCAGGCGGAAATTCTGCAGCAGTTACGAAAACATACACGATTTTAACAGAATCGGTAAGTTACTCAAAGGAGTAAGGAAGGTACCACTGTACGTTTTACAGAAAACTGACTATACGTACACTTCTAGCTCTAGCGAGATCCTAGAGTTCATGATGTCCGTAAACTATCCCAGTAGTGTAAGGATAGACCATGACTCATCCTTTATCCTGCCAAAATTGAGCTGATGTGACTGGCAATTTGATCACTTCATTACGGAGGAGAGAATTTTAGATTGCTAAGTTTATCAGTTCTTTTGACAGTTATAAATCACTTGGTGGGGATATGGTCAGTTCTGTTATGCTCCAACGGGCGGGTCATGCTTTGGGCGAGATTCTGGTTCGACTTTTTCGAGCTAGTCTCTGCCTGAGTCATGTTCCTGATACCTGGTGCAACGCTAGAGCTGTCTTTATCTCGAAACCAGGGAAACCCTCGTATCTGAAGGCTAAGTCCTTTAGGCCGATCACTCTGACCTCTTTCTTACTGAAAGTTTTGGAGAGACTTGTCACTGGCACCTGAGTGAGTGCATTGGCGGACTCAACCCAAAAATGCACTTAAATCAGTTTGCTTTCAAACAGGGCCACTCGACCGATGCAGCCCTGCATGCCGTTGTTCAAAAGCAGTGTTCAACAAACAACTAACCCTTGCCCTGTTTTTGGATATTGAAGGTGCCTTTAGCAACGTCTCTCTGGCGGCTATAAGGTCCGCTTTATTCAATGCAGGTAGAGAGATACACCTGGTCACTTGGATCATGGGGATGCTTAAGAGCCAAAGGGTCACAGCTACTCTTGGTGATTATACCATCTCGGTTCGTTTGACTAGAGGTACTCCACAAGTAGGAGTTTTCTCACCACTCTTATTCAATCTGGTGATGAGTGAACTTCTCATGAAACTGACTAATGTGTCATGAATTTATGCACAGGCTTACGCTGATGATAAACTCCTGCTATCAACTGGAATAGACACTTTCACTATTAGTGAACGATTCCAGGAAGGTTTGAGGACTGTTGAGGATTGGGCCGGAGAATCTGGACTATCCTTGTGCAGCAATAAAACCTTTGCTACTATGTTTACATGGAAATGACGCCCCCTAAGACTTATGGGACAATAAATTCGGCTTTTGGGCAGAGTAACTTATCTCGGAGTGACTATGGACTCAAAGCTGAGTTGGATCCCCTATATATATAGTCGACAAGTCTGCTAAAGCCAATAGATGCCTCCTACTGTGTAGGCGAGCAGTTGGATGGACATAGGGGCTTTCTCCGAAGGTCATGATGTGGATTTTTCACCACCATGATTCGACCTATTATGAGCTACTACGGTTGGGCGGCGGGGCTGGAGACTCGGACATGCGACTTGAAGCTGTCACACTGCAGAGGAAGGCTTGTTTCATCGGCCTATCCAGTAACGCCTCCTCGGCCTGCCACCTCTGACTTCTTTTCTCAAAGGGACAGCGGTGCCAGGTGCTTACTAATGGGCCCACCTGCGGCTTGAGTGCTCATCCGCCTTCACAACGGCGAGCGGGGATCCTCTCATTAATAATAATGGTGGCCACATTTCAGACGTGATTGGTAACCCTGTCACACCAAGACGTGGACGACTCACTAGGGTCGATGGCTGGAGGCCTAGACCCTAGGAGTCTGTTAGGAGGGAAGGAGTCTAGAGGTCGTTGTGTGAAAGTGGTGTGTATGTGTTTGTGAAAAGATGTGTTGTCGGGGGTGGGAGGGGGAGTGGTGTCTTCCTCTCAGTTTGCATGTAGTGTAGGGGATGTGAGGGGTCTAGTGTAAAAGTGTGTGCCCCTTATGTCCATATGTGAGGTAAGAAGGAAGACTCGTGTTTCTGTGTGTGGGAGTGCAGTGTTTTTTGGAGTGTCACAAGGATAAAGGGACCATCAAAAGGCACAATATGCCCATCCAAGGATGGCCCCTGTGCACAGCCAGCTGTGCGCTCGACGTTGGGTTAACAACGGAGCAAGGTGAATCTCTCTCCATCACTTCCCACTTGGAACCTTAGCACTCCAAACCGTACTCCCAAACCTGACAAAGGAGGAACCTCCACCAGGCGTAGGAGCAAAGTTTGGGTACAATAATTAGCTCCAAGTTTTATCCTGGACTTGGTCAGTCAAACCCGCCAATCACTGCCACCTTCACAGGGGCCGCCCAAAGGCAGTCCCTGAGACGGTGACAGGACGCAGGGTGTGACCTGATCTCTCTAGCCACGGAAAGGCGTCAGGTTTTCTCTTAGTTGGTTGGTTGGAGTTGAAGTAAGAGTGCTATCAGAAAAGATAGCTAAGATTCTCATCTCAACTCCGAGGTCAAGTCATGGAGGCGCTTGACAGCTCAGTAAGCCAGCTCACTGAGTATCCTGTCAAGTCGCCTTTTGAATGTGTCAACAGTCAGGCTGCTGACAACATTTTCTGGCAGTCTGTTCCAGACATTACAGATCTTTACCAGCATGAAGTTCTCCAGCTGAGCAGTGGTGAATCGAGGCGGAACCACCTTCCACCCGTGGTTGCGGGTGGGGTTCACACACAGCGAAAAGTAGTCTTCGGAATCAACTCTACTTATCCCTCGAAGGATCTTAAAAGTCTCAATGAGTTGACCCCTCAAACGTCGCTGCTCAAGCGTGAAGAGGCCCAGGTCTTCTAAGCGACGTGCGTATCCCTTGGATCGGATTTCAGGTACAAATTTAGTCGCCCTCGCTTGCACCCGTTCCAACCGCTGGACATCTGCTCGCAACTTCGGTGACCAGAACTGGACCGCAAACTCCAAAAGAGGTCTTACAAGAGAGTTGTACAGGGTGAGGACTGTCTCTCTGTTTCTGTATCTGAATTGCCTCTTGATGTACCCTAGGATCTTGTTTGCTCTCTTCTCAGCTTCCAGGCACTGTCGAGAGAACTTGAGATCCCTGGTGATCATAACTCCAAGATCCTTCTGTACATCAGTGGGTCCTATTTGGGCTCCAAGTAGCGTGTGAAGTACTCTACACTTGTCCACATTGAAGGGCATCTGCCACTTTTCCGACCATTCTCCGATCTTGAAAAGATCAAGTTGGAGTTGTCCGATGGCCTCTGGACTTGCAGCGTTGATGCCAATCTTTGTGTCATCAGCAAACTTGGATACCCTACTGACGAGTCCTACGTCAAGGTCATTTATGTAAATAATAAAGAGCAGAGGACCAAGAACTGAGACCTGGGGAACCCCGCTGGTTACGGAGCTCCACACAGAGGCCACGCCATTGACCACCACTCTTTGTCGTCTGTTATTTAGCCATGACCTGATCTATTGTAGAACTCGACCACCCACACCAATAACTGCTATTTCGCCATTAACCTCTTGTGAGGTACCTTGTCAAATGCCTTTTTGAATTCAAGGTAGACGATGTCAACAGCTTTGGATTTGTCATGCTCCTGAAGAACGTAGTAGAAGAACTCTAGTAAGTTTGTCAGGCATGACTTCCCGCGAAGAAAGCCATGCTGACTCTTTCCTATGAGCTGGTGTTCTTCCAGGTGATCCACAATCCTATCCTTGATGATGGGTTCTAGCAGCTTTCCAGGAACCGATGTTAAACTAATCGGCCTGTAGTTACTACTGTTAGTGGTCTCACCTGTCTTGAAGATTGGGGTCACATCCGCGATCCTCATGTCGTCGGCGACCTCGCCCGACTCCAAAGAGACATTGAAGATCTGTTGCAGATGTGCCGCCAAACCATCCATCACGTTCTTCATCACTGTCGGTAAGAATCCATCAGGACCAGCTGCCTTGTTAGAGTCCAGCTTGCCAAGTTTGTCCACTATCTCCTCAACAGTACAGACAATCTCAGTCAGTGGCATGTCAACATACCTTGGGTTGTCCTGATTGGTCCGATGGAGCTTCTGGTGGGCTTTCTGCTATTGACATAAGCGAAGAACTCCTTAGGGTTTCCCTTACAGGCCAATGCAACCCTGTGTCCCTCCGCTACTTTAGCTTGCCGCACCATTCTTTTGACCAATCTCCGTTGGTCTGTGAGAAGTCTCTCAGTTTCCGGTGAAGAGTGAGTCTTGAATGAGACGTAGAGTCGTTTCCTTCTCTTTATCTCTCTGCCAAGCTCGTTATGGAACCATTTAGGACGAACCTTCATGGAACCACCTACCCTTTTCCTAGATATGCATCGGTCCTGGATCGAGATGTAGTTTGCCTTAAAGCCCCGCCACATCCGATCAGGTGAAGCTGGAAGTTGAGGACGTAATGCTTGCAGATCACGAGTGAAACTGTCGTAATCAGCTCTTCTCAGATTCAGCATATTTCTATGAGAGATATTCTCCTGTTCCACTTTGACTCCCACTCAAAAGAAACGGCATTATGGTCACTGGTACCCAGACATTCACCAACCGAGACCTGAGAAACCAGATCTTCGCCGGTAGTGAATATGAGGTCCAGTGCATTTTCGCCTCTAGTGGGAGTTCTTACCATCTGGGAGAGGAAGTTGTCGTTCGAAAATTCGATCAACCTACCTCCCTCTCCATCCGAGACTCTTGTGCTCCAATCCACTCTGCAGTTGAAATCTCCCAACACAATGGCCGTTTCATCCTGCAGAAGGTCAGTGAGAGCAGCGTAGAGATCTCGGTCGTGGTCTCTCGTCTGGTGGGGTGGTCTGTAGAGCAGGTAAAGGTGGAGTGTGACTTCCGCTCGGACCTCTATCCCTAGTAACTCATACGGTGAGTCGATGGGTATGAGGGCCGCGTCAATGTGACAGCGAACATAGATCATCACTCCTCCACCTGCTCTGTTGCCACGATTCCTGGGGAACATTTTATACCCGGGCAGGTGATACTCTCCCTCAAAATCTCGTTTCTCAGTGTCCAGCCAGGTCTCAGTGATGCAGATGATGTCGAGACATTCAACAGTCACCATACATCTAAACTCCTGGAGCTTATTCCTGATTGACCGAGCATTGAAGAGTATCATTCGGAGGTCCCTCACCGACCTCAGAGTCCTAGCCCGTTTCCCTGGTTTTCATCGGCGCAGTCTTCATAACCTGAGCCGTCGTCAGAGTCATCAGGGTCTGGGGTCGGCTCAGGGGGATCTGGGGTGGGGTCAGGGTGATGTGGGGTGGGGTCAGGGTGACGTGGGGTGGGGTAAGGGGGATCTGGGGTGGGGTCAGGGGGATCTGGGGTGGGGTCAGGGGAATCTGGGAAAGAGGGGTCAGATTGCCTGGATCGTTTCTTCAAATCGCCCTCAGGGCTTACTGTCTGGCTGCGCGCTCTTTTGGTATTACCTGGCACAGATTCCTCACATCTGAAGGTGGGGCCATCTTTAGTGCCAGCTGTACAGGTTGAAGGAGCCGTTTCTGCTTGCAGTTCCTCCTGTCGAGGCTGTGCTGCACTTGCCTTCGCCGATCTCCTGCCGCGTCCTCTCTTTCTCTTCTTATGCTTAAGGTCCTCCTTCAGTGGTTTGTGAGGCTTGAACAGCTTCACAGCCAGCTGTTCGGCAAATAAATTGCTGGGTGTTGGAGATGTCAGGTGACAAGACTGTGTGGGTCTGATGAACTGTTTGTAGAGTGTTGTTTTGTCTTCCTTGGAGTGTTCGTAAGTTATGTGAGTGAGTGCGCTCAGGACGTTCAGTCTTTGTTTGGCTCTGTTGTTTATGTCAGTTATGTGGTGTTTGAACGTCCAATCGCGGTCGGGTGTAACTCCAAGGATTTTCAGCGTGTTGTTGAGTGTAATGTTTGGATGGATTTTGTATTCAAGGGTGTAGGGTGTATATAAGGTGACAAGATTTGTTTACGGAGACCTTTAATCTCTTTGTTTCTATGTATGTTTGTCAGTTGTTGACGGCGGGCTCGTGTTTGGGATGTTGTCAGATGATGGTGACATCATCTGCGTGTGAACTGAGGTGTGTGTTGGCGTAGGGAGGTCGTGAAGGTGGTGGTGAGAATACGGAGTCCTGCCGTACCCCGTCAATGTAGTGAAGTGATCTGGAGGACTTGCTGTTGTATAGTGTTTTGCTCGATCGGCCTGAGAGATAATTGGCAAGCCATTTTTTAATATGAGTCGTGAATGTGTGTGTTGAGTATTTTGTTAATGAGTAGATGTCTAGGTACCGTATCGAAGGCTCCACTAATGTCTATGGCAGCTATGATTGTCCTATCCGCAGGTTTGTTGGAGTTCAAGCCTTCGTCTGTGAGAGGTGGGTAAGAAAAGTAGGAATGGAATGTTGGGATCTGGGGCAGTGGGATGTTGTTTAGAACTAGCCTCACGAGTATTTTGGATGGGTTGGAGAGGAGTGAGATAGGTCTGTATGAGGCTAGTTCTGTGGGGGGATTGTTGGGCTTCAGGATCGGTATGATTTTGGTGATTTTTCTTGGTTTTGGGTATACTAGTGTTCTGTAGTGAGAAATTGAAGACGTCTGTGTAGACTCTGATGGCAAGTGGCCCTAAATGTTTTAGATGTTTGTTCGATATGCCATCAGGACCTTTGGAGGAGGTGTTCTTGGAAACCCGGATGGCCTCGGTAACCATCGCCGGGGTGAAGGGTGGTGTGAGGAGCTTCTGAGTGCATGTTTTGTGCAGGCGACGCAGTATAATCCTATCTACGGGGCGAGTGGGTAACCTACTTGTGGAAGCATATAGTGCTTGTTAAGAGCGTTCGCCTGTTGTGTGTCAGCGAGTATAGTTTTGTTGTGTGTGAGGGACTCGTGTGTATTTGGTTGGTCCATGTTTGTTATTGAGTTTCTTTTGTGTGTGTGTAGTGATCGGACGATTCCAAATCTTTGGCTGATGCCGATTCTTGGAAAAAGCAATGCTTGGTGCCGATTCCGATTCTTCATATATTGATCAAATGTATTACAAAAAAATATTAGCGTTGAGGTAAGGGTTCTTACGCATTGGATATTTATGGGCATCTTTGCGCACCGCTATTGACTTATAAAGTAAGAGATTAATCCAAATGTTAATTATGCCATCGTAAAGAACAGCTTCTGACTCCATTGAAATAAGGTTATTTGTACGCTTGTACTACACTAGGATAGAGCGTCTATGCTAGAAATATAGCACATATGAAAGCATAACTTCAATATTGAGGCACATGAAAAAAAAATTGCGCATAGTTTGCTATTACCAAGATACAGACAGAAATTTTTTTTAATTAATTTTGTTGTTAGTGTGAAATTTGACCAATCTAATAAATGTTTAGGTTAGTCTTTTCCCACTGCTAGTAACTCGGAAACTAATGGAATTTTTTAAATTTTGGGTTATGCCAACGTAAAGAGAAGCTTTGGAACCCTTACAAAGAATGTTTCATATTTTGTATATTGATAATATATTAATTATATTATATGTGGTGAGTAAAAACGTCCAATTTAGCAGGTCCTTACGCATCAGAAATTTGCGTCTTTTCGAACTCTTATCAACTCCTAAAACTAATGGATTTATCCAAATTTGGATTGCATCAACATAAGGAGCATCTTCTGAACCCTTATATAAACATTGTTAAAATAGGTGCATGTTGATAACATTGGTTGATAATTAGATATTGTACGTGGAGTGAGTAAAGACGCCCACCTCGACGCTAAAGAATCGGAAATCATAGATATTTCAGTCAGTACTATTCTGATGTTGATTCCTCAAAAAAATCACGATAGGTTATTAAAGGTCCCCTACAAGCAAATATTTTTATTGCCTTATTCAACGAGGCTAATGTATCTTATCATTTTGCTGCAAACCGCATCAAATTTGGTAGCATATTTTAATTTTATATGCTTTTGAAATATTTTTATAATCAAAACTCTACAAAACATATTTTATTTCTGACTTACTAATTTAAGGAATTTTCAGCCTGAAGAAAAAGAATGTACACCATTTGTTTTGATTGTCAACTAGGTATTAGGTTTAAAAAATCCATTTAATATTCGTGTAAAGGTATAAAATTCACTTGTAATACAAACGTTTATATACCTTAGGAAACAATTAATATCTAAAATAAAGGCTGAAAACTATGCTCTATGAGAGTAGAGCATAGAGATTCAGTTATATATTGTGTGTTTTGGTAAATTAATTGGGTGTACAGTGTTAGCTATGTGATTATTGTTTTGGAGCTATGTGAGTGTTTGCTTTTTAACCTCTTTATTGGAAAAAATCAGAAATGAAATTAAAAATATACATAAATAGCATATAGCTATTTTGCATTACCACAGAGGTCTTCTCAAATAATCTCATTTCGATCAAATTTTTAACCTTTATTGGAACCATTAAAGTTTTAACTGATATAAATGTATAACCGACCAAGATGTGGAAGACCAAGGAATGTTGTTTTCTCTTTTCAAAATTATATTGTAGCTTTATGATGTGGGTGTTGGATGTGACTGTAGCACATGGGTCCTAAAAAAAAAAATGAAATACCTATTAAGTTTAGGTGATATTGTATTAGAGTAGAATGGAGGGAACTACTACATATTTGTTTTTATAATAATCGTTGATTGTAAATTTGAGCCATCAAATTGCAATTGGATAGAAATATCTGATTTTCTAATTATTTTCTATGATACAATGTTATATTGGAGAGAATTTATGAAAATTTCATGATTTTAGAGAGAAATTCTGCTCCATTTGGAAAGAAATGGAGAGTCGGAGTTTATGAACCACAATTTCCTATTTTATGTGGGTTAATAACATAAATGAATTCAGATCTCCTTCAGAAGTTCAGAGATTCTCAAATTAAAAAAATGTAGTATGTTCCGTTTTCTGTAAAGCAGTAAATGGACTTGATTCCTCCTATATATATCAATATACTAATTAAAGGATTAAAATTTACATGATTTTATCATTTTACTGTAAACAAATACCAATTACCAGACTGCTGAAACTTGTAAATTGTGTTCTCCCAAGAAATCCTCTATTTTGGCTTCTGTTCTAATACATTTTTAAAGTTAATTAACAAATATAACTTTAAGTCTGTCATTAACCATCAAGTATGTACAGTACCATTTAGAAAAGAATATAAATAATCATTTATAGTGTACTGGACTGTATTCGATGCTGCTGGACGCTTTTTAGGCAAATTCATAATAATTTTAAAGGTTAATTAACCCAATCAACTGTTTGTTTACTGGTAACCATCAAATATGTACATTACCCTTCACCAAATGATACAAATTAATAATTTATAGTGTACTGGACTCTTTTTAGAAATTAGGCACACTGGACTGGAGAGACAAATGAGGAGTTTGAGCCATATAATTTTACTTGGTGTATCTGGTGTACACATACCCATTGACTTTTTTATTTTTCAAAATGCTGTATAATCCCTCGGCTTATTTCCAATAATTGGACTAATCACCAACATTTTCTCTACTTAGCCACCAAAAATTTATGGTAATATACTAGCTAATATTGGAATAAATAGCTAAAAATCCACTGACTATGCTCAGTTTGCTGGAATATTAATTTTGAAAGTGAGAAAAAATTCCCTGGATATATCAGACAAATTTACAAACAACTTATCAAGGCATCAAATACAAACTGGGAAATTGCTAATATATTAAATAACCTTATGATTTATTTTTAGGCCACTTTGGAGGAAATGATCTTTTCTGTTGAATTAATTACTAAGGATTTATGTAGACTGTAAAATATATACAGTAATTAATTAATGGGAACTTTATGATCTGCAGTTTTTAGCCTGTAGAATTCATCTGTTGGCCTGGTGAATTTTCCCAGAGTGGTTATAGGGCTCTGTTTGTGCTACTGCAGTTGAGAATTTATTGAATATACAGGGTGTTTGACACTTTTGTTGCAAAACTTTAACATAAGGTTGCATTTGTTGAAATAAACACTTTTTATTCTATGAAGGTATGATCTAAAATGCTTAGTTAAAAAGTTACAAGGTTAGGAAAGTAGTATCTATACCATTTATTATTATTAGTTAACATTTTTTTTAATGTTGTGATAAGAAACAAAACATTTTTAACAGTAATTATTAGGAGCACAAGAAACATAATCTTAAATTAGGTTACAAGTTGTCAAAATGTGTTCAAACTGCCTCCCATTTGTTGCGATGCAGCCGTTCAAACGTCTGTCCAATGATTTGCGGACGCGAGCAAAGACACCATGAGTTTCACGAATCCTTGCGGGAAAATCGTTTGAACGCTTGCATCGCAACAAATGTGTGGCAAATTGAACACATTCTGTAAACATGTAACCTAATTTAAGATTAAGTTTCTTGTGCTCCTAATAATTACTGTCAAAAATGTTTTGTTTCGTATCGCAACATTAAAAGAATTGATGTTAACTAATAATAATAAATGGTACAGATACTACTTTCCTAACCTTGTAATTTTTTAACTAAGCATTTTAGACCATGCCTTCATAGAATAAAAAGTGTTTATTTCGACGAATGCGACCATATGTTAAAGTTTGGCAACAAAAGTGTCGGACACCCTGTATATATTTTTTATTTCTGATTAAAAAAAAAACTTTTATTCCAATGCTAATGCCCCTAAATCAGTTCATCAATTTACCAAAATTAAAGGAAAAGTTGGTCCAAAGGTTTACTGCTCCTTTAAAGCCTTTCTTTTTCATTCCATCTAACAATTAGGCCCAAGGGGGCTAAGGCACTAAACCAATATTTTCCTCTCCAGTCTGCTGGCATGAAGTTGAGAACTCCCATACTTTGGAACTGGGATTTATGGAGGTTACTCTCCTCCTCCAAATCCCTCAATGTCCACTAGCTTTTTTAATAATAATTAAAATATTTGGAACCTCTCAAACTAATTTGGTTTAATCTGAAGGTTTACTTTAAACAATTTTTTCACAATCTCCATCCCTCTTGTTTTTATTATGTTTAACTCTCATATTTGGCTTTATTATCTCCAATAACTGTTTCTAGGACAATAACCCCCCGTGCAAATAAAAAACCGTGATCAAAAAGAAACCGTGCAAAATACCCCCCAGACAAAAAAAAAACAAGTAAAAAACCCCCGGTCTATATAAATAGCATAGTTCATTTTTATTAATATATTAAACATTTTTCAATGTGAACCGATAATTATTACATTTTCTTCAAAAATAGGACAAATCTTTTTGCAAAATAAGGTATACCCAATTACCTATTTTATAGTAAAAAAAGTACAGTATACAGCTTCTCACTATCTATTTATATCGACCGGGGTTTTTTTGCACCAGGGGTTCTTGTCCGGAGGGTTTATTGCACGGAAGGTTATTGTCTTGTCACCCTAATAGCTAGCCTCCTAATGCTATTCATTTCAGTTGTTAGAATATTTCATGATGGCTTCATGGGATAGTAGCACCAGTTCTAGTTTATCAGATGCTGGTGCTTCTTCCACTAGCAGTGCTATCTGCTACAATAATCAGACTCTCGGTAATGGAGGAGGGGCTTCACTACCAGCATCTACCCAAAGTGGTGACAGTCAGGCAACTCGCAGCATTATCAATAATATATTGAGGTGGGAACTTTGTTGAAAGTTAGAAAATTAATGGCCAAAATAATTTATTCATTAAAAATACTTTTGTTCAAATTTTTAATGAATTTATTTCATCTTCCAGGATTCAGCAGAGAAAATCAGCTAACAGACTACTGCCCAGAGAGAAAAAGCTTGAAAAATTAGCAAGTTATTCTCTATGCAAGGTTAATAAAGACATTATGACACAAATTTTCTTTTAAGTAAACATGCTGTTGATTAAATTTCTTTGTGTTCCCTTAATGTGATTATTGACTTCTTCATATTTTCTCTTCTCCTCAGTATGAAAGTCATGAAGCGTGCAAATGCACTGGTTTTAAAAATTGTCCCACAACTGGCAATGCTGCTAATCAGAAGGACCCATTGCCCCTCTCCACCCCCTGCTCCAGTTGTAACCACACAATAGGTTGGTAGTGTTCATTATAAACATGGTGATCTGATTTCCCTATTGAATTAATGCTTTACAGAAACTGATTCAGTCTTGATGCTCACCATAGAATATTATTGACCCTTCATCATTCAGTAACCAGTTTTCATACTTAGTGTAAAGGTACTAAATATGATCACAAGAAAGATAAAGGTTTAATAAAAATAAAAGATGCTAGTCTATTAGAATACCTATGTGTACTTAATATATTGACATACCTAATGTTGTGGGTATTCTATTCAGATGGTCGTACATTTGACTTAGAACTGTCACTCTAGTATGTGTTTTGTACTCTCAACTTCAAATAGTTAGACAATTGCTAGCTACTTTTGTTACATCTTATGGTTACTAACTTAGTAGCTATCAATATTTCATAAAAGTCTCTTTCATTATTTTATTTCTATCTCCAGCTCACCATTCTTCCTACCTAAGTCATCTCGATAACTCTGAACTCGATCGATTACTATCAATCGTTACAGACATAGAAAATGTGTATTTTATGGCAAATAAAGAGGAGGATATGGATACCAGGAGCGTCTATGTGTTCCTCTTCAAATTATTCAGAAAATGTGTTGTTCAGGTATAGTATATGCAGTTTAATTTCTATGGAGATATAGTAATATATTTTGTGAATATTACTTTCACTTGATTTACATATTATAGTTTATTACTGTTGCTGCTTATATTAGTTCATCATCAGGATATTTAATTTTTAGAAAAATAGCTAACAACTGTGATAAATGATATTATTTTGCTTTTTAATTAATTTCACTACTGATGGTTAACTGATCATTAGTACCTACAAGTAATATCAATTTTAAGTTGAACCAGTTGATGTTAAACTATTATTTCAATCATTGGTTTCTTTAATTTTATGTAGCTATCCTTAAATGTAATTAAATTTGAAAACTTGAACTAGATTCACCACCATCCTGTGATAGAAGGGGCTCTGGGGCAGCCTCCATTTGAGAGACCAACCATTGCTAAGGCAGTCTCTAACTTCGTGCACCACAAGTTCAAACACCTTCAAATTAAGGTACCATTCATTACTAGCTCATTGTATAAACATTACTGAAGGGTCGTACACACGTAGGGTTTTTAAGTCTTTCCTCTAGACTTTTTGCTAAGCTCCTCCTACTTTTTCTACAAAACTCCACGTGTGCACGGCCCTTTATAGTTTAGACCTATTGACTGTAACCAAAGCATTGGTTAAGGTAAGTGGTCCATTTCTGACGGGATGTTTCATTGTTCCAATTTCTTAGTTGTGTTTATATTTAAGTTTCACTATTTTTATTGAATGAAGCAAACGATAGCTATGTGTTGCTTTATAGCACTGATATTCTTTTAGTTTCTTCAGATGAAGTGGAAACAAAACCTCTGTTCTTCACTGCTTGTTACTAATGCTCTCATTAACTAATCATTTTAATGTTTCATTCATTCTTACAAATTCAAATTTAGCTCTTTACATGAAATTCTATTAAAATGATCTACAATGAACAATTAAGTTTTGGTATCAGGTAATCCTATTACTTCATTACTGTAAGTTTACAATTACATTAATTTACTATTACCATTAATTTATTATTACCATTAATTTACTAGTACCATTAATTTACTAGTACCATTAATTTACTATTACCATTAATTTACTATTACCATTAATTTACTATTACCATTAATTTACTATTACCATTAATTTACTATTACCATTAATTTACTATTACCATTAATTTACTATTACCATTAATTTACTATTACCATTAATTTACTATTACCATTAATTTACTATTACCATTAATTTACTATTACTATAAATTTACTATTACCATTAATTTACTATTACCATTAATTTACTATTACCATTAATTTACTATTACCATTAATTTACTAGTACCATTAATTTACTAGTACCATTAATTTACTAGTACCATTAATTTACTAGTACCATTAATTTACTATTACCATTAATTTACTATTACCATTAATTTACTATTACCATTAATTTACTATTACCATTAATTTACTATTACCATTAATTTACTATTACCATTAATTTACTATTACCATTAATTTACTATTACCATTAATTTACTATTACCATTAATTTACTATTACCATTAATTTACTATTACTATAAATTTACTATTACTATAAATTTACTATTACCATTAATTTACTATTACCATTAATTTACTATTACCATTAATTTACTATTACCATTAATTTACTATTACCATTAATTTACTATTACCATTAATTTACTATTACCATTAATTTACTATTACCATTAATTCACTATTACCATTAATTTACTATTACCATTAATTTACTATTACCATTAATTTACTAATACCATTAATTTACTATTACCATTAATTTACTATTACCATTAATTTACTATTACCATTAATTTACTATTACCATAAATTTACTGTTTCCATTATATTACTATTATTTTACAATTACCATTAGTTTACAATTACCATTTATGTAGCTAATTTTCTATTCATCAACATAAATCTGAATATTGTTATTTAACTGTTGTATCTTATTCATGGATAAATTTAGCATCAGGAACCAGTTCCACACGGAAATGTTAGACAACTATTTAGTTTTCAATGAGATGCACATAAAATCACGAATTTCATTTGGCTTTACATCACTTTTTGGCTACGGAAACAATTCAATGATGACACCTAGCCTTTTCAATCAATTGTATTCGACAGCCAAGTTATTTTAACATTCAAAACTGTGTATTACTTCTCTATACGTTTAAACAAAAGAAGCATTCTATGTGTATAATTATTATTAATATGATGTTTATACCAATAACGAACTTTTATAACCAAATTCTACTCTACTGTTGTTTTCTTTCAGGAACTGCAAGTTATGTTTGACTTGGCTAAGATGTTCTTGCATTGTCTTAACCATTGGAAGTTGGAGACACCCACAGCTCACCACACTCACTCTCCTCCCTCTCCAATGGAAGACACAAGCAACAGCTACAAAGTCAACTACATGAGGTAGCTGATAACTTGCCTGCAACAACTAACATGTTCCAATCTGTCGCTAACTAGTGATTAACATTTACCAGATGTACTTAAGTGTTATTTTTCTTTCATTTCAGGTGGCTATGTTACATTTATGTTCCTCAGATTTGTGACTCCCTACCGCACTATGAACTGTGTGCTACATTTGGCCGCACTTTCCTGCGTAGTGTTTTCACAACTCTGCGTAAACAACTCATGGAAAAGTTCAGATCTGACAAAGTCTGTGAGTGTATTTCTCTTAATTCAGTTCAATAGATTTAGTAGCTACTAATAATCAACTAACAGATATTGTAATATATTGTGTTATATGATCAGTATTGTTTCTCTTTCAGCTGACGAGAAACATGATTTTCTAATTCAGAAGTTCCCTAAGTTCCTGTCAATGTTGGAAGAAGAGTTGGTGAAAGACAACAGCCCTATATGGGACGCTGATTTCTCAAACAGTTCGGTGCTGAAGTTCTCTGTTGCTGAAACTAAAGCCACTGAAAATGCTCTAGTTACGGACTCTGCCACTCCCTTCTTCACCCCATCAACTAAGAAGAGAGAAAAAAGTAAAGAGGAAGAGTCAACACTTCCTGTTAAACGCGCAAGGTAATTTGAATAGGGTGAGGTAGGAATAGCATCGCAATGTTAATCTCGAGTGAATTTTTTCACTAGTTAGATACTTATTTACATTGGTACTATAAAAATATTTCACTTGAAGTTATATTTTGTACACAATCTTAAGGGTCTCTCCTTCACTAGATACGAAGAAGGAATCTCCAGTCCTCTGCAGGTCTCTCTCTCGAGCTCTCAGGAGCCTCAGGACCTTCCTGAAGAGAAGATAGCGGAGGTGTTAGAGTCCCTGACTGACCCTAGAAAAACTGTGGGTCCCGAGGTGCTCTTCAGTGAGAACTCTGCTAGAGATGAAGCTGCTAAAATAGAGGAGAAGAAAGGTAACAAATCACCTCATCAAATGTAGCTACTTAATAAATCAGTTACCTACTTTTAGAAACTCTGTCGCTTTTCTGCATCCATGAGCATTGTCACTGTATGGTGAGAGGTGACTTTATTAATGAAGCCACTTTTCTGTTTAACAACAACTTTGAGGTCCCTTTACTAAATTTCCCATTGACTTTGGCTATATGGCCTTTAGATCCGAAGCAGACATTAAAACTCCCTATTAATTATTAACTACTCAATTCAATGGTAAAGAAGGTTGCTTAACTATTCATCAAAAGAGATAGTTCAGTATGGAAATTTTTGGTATCTCTCCTTTTTATATTTATATAGAAATATATTTTTAAGAATTAGAATTTATCAATTTAGGGTTTATCTACTTAGCTATCTCCAAAATAAGATAAATTAAAGCGGCTTTAAATATGTCAAACTGAATATGTATATGATATTCTCTTACAGACTGAACATAGCCTTTAGAAGCATTGGGATTGTAGGGGTGAAATTTCACACACAGATTCATTCAAAATTATATTGGAGGATAATATAACTTTTCTAAGCATACTCAAGTTTATGGATTAGACTGTCGTAATCTATAAGTACTTTTAAAAACCTACTTTTGGCATCAGTTTTATTGTCTTTTTTAATTTATGTAACTATTTCCTATTATGTTAAAATGTCGTCTTAAATAAATGGTGTAATTTCAACTAGTGATTCATTGTATCAATCCTTAGAGCATCTACTGTGACGCTAATTTTCTGTATATCGTTACTTTCGATTATTTCTTTTTTTGTTTATTAAATTATTTTCTGTGTTTGAACTTAAATCTTTTTCTGAGTTTGAACTTAACATTTGAATTGCGATTCACACATTAATTGAATGGAGTGACTGACTGAGTCTCTTTCCTTTCAATCAGGTGGGATTTCTTTCCACGTTATTGGCTCGTCCCTTACCCACAAGGTTTCAAAGAAGACAATGCTCTGGCTGATTGGTCTCCAGAACGTCTTTTCCCACCAGCTACCACGAATGCCTAAGGAGTACATCACACGACTGGTGTTTGATCACAAGCACAGGACGCTAGTGCTGGTAAAGGACAACCAACCCATTGGGGGCATCTGCTTCAGGCTGTTCAAAACACAAGGCTTCTCTGAAATAGTGTTTTGCGCCGTCACCTCCAATGAGCAAGTGAAGGGGTAAGCTCAACTAATCGATGCATAACAGTTCATCTTATATCAAAGATTTATCACTGTACTAAAGGCAGTGCAGTAAATATATTGAAACAGATTTCTACTGATTTATTCTATTAAGCCCCTGTGGCTGGCTCTATTCTGAGACAATAAGTATTGCATTTTACCATGTTTATCAGTTTTAGAGGCATTTGACCACTAAAACTGATGGCCTTTGGTTCCGAAACAGACTGTACACCAACTATATTTTAATTAATTACGCGAGCGAGCCTCGCAGTCTATTAAAAAAAATTGAAGGCTATTATGCATTTTAGTATTTAGGATTACGATGAAAATCTTATTTTTGTTTCAAATATGAACTGGTTTGGCTTGAAATAAATACTAAAATGTTCCAGGAAGTAATTCAAGAGATAGCCATTAAATTTTCCTTCTAAATGATCAAATAAGCAATTCAAGAATATTATTTTGGCTTGTAAATAGCTTGCCCTCCTATAATGAATGGTTGAACAAAAGGAGTATTCTACTGAAAAGAGGAAGCTTACATATCTAATTTATATTTTCAATATAGATATAATGCTTCAAGTTGATGGTTGTAAATAGGCTTTTACTATAAACTCCTTTTTATTCCACTGGTAATGATAAATCTAAAAATTGACTGAGCAGATTACTTCCTTAGAATAAACTGGGATAGTAGAAACACTACTGAAACAAAAAAAAGCACTGTGGGTGTTTTGTTTTGCTTACAAATACTGTTAACTATATTTACGAAGCTATCATCAACGTGACATTTAGAAAATATGTTTGGTTGGTAGTAATATTATATCCTCTACATTTCCCTTGTGTTAGTTATGGCACCCACATGATGAACCACTTGAAAGACTTCCACGTGAAGCACAATGTCCTCCACTTCCTAACGTATGCTGATGAATTTGCCATTGGGTACTTCAAGAAGCAAGGCTTCAGCAAAGACATCAACCTTGACAAGAGCATTCACCAAGGTGAGCTTTACATATCAACTTGTGAATGTTATTTAAAATTTAATAAGAGTACATTTACCCTGTTTCCCTATTTATTCTCTGTTAAGTATTTTAATGCATTGATATATCACTAGAGAGAACAGTGAGAGTTAGAATAGAACTTAACTATATGATAATCATAGAATTCTTAAATTTGCTGATGTGCGCAGCTACTGCTTTAGCGCTATAACTTATAATGTATAAAACAAAAAGTATGTGTGAGACTTTCAATTGAATATCAATCTTATCATCTGTTCATAGTTGCAACACAACATTTGAGGGAATGGTTTCTATTCCATTCTCAAAAAGGTAAAAATTTCAGAATTCATTTATAGCAGAAACACAGTTCATCTTATAATTGGTATCTATTTATAATTTGCTAGTTTATTTTTAAATATCTACTAATATACAGTTCTTTTCTGAGATATATTTAAATAATTGGAAAAAAATTTTTTATAACTTTAACTTTTTATTTATTCTTGTTTTGTTTTTCAAATTAATTTGATACCCAGAAATCTCCATTTCTAATAGTCATTTAAATTATTTTCTCTTGATATGGTTTGTTGCTCTACCTACAGGCTACATCAAGGACTATGAAGGGGCCACTCTTATGGGTTGTGAACTCAACCCTAACATTGTGTACACTGAGTTCACTTCGGTAATAAGGTTAGTATTATAATGGCTAAAGAAACATGACCCTGCTGTGGTCTACATAAAGAGCTCACACTCTTTATATCACTTTCTATTTTATATCTTTATAAACCCAATTTTAAAGAGCAATTTATATATCAAATGTTTTGAACCATTTAAGACCAATTTGGCGAAAGTATATGTTGCGTTTATTGCCTCTAAGAAAATAGAGTTTTTATTTGGCGGGTAAACTGATACTGTTTTGAGGTAACGTCTGATAGATGGCTGTATCCAGAGTAAAGTTTAATACATTTTAGCTAATATTTCATATGTTGCGTAATTTTATTTCAATAATCATCATTTAAATTAACAAAATATATCATATTGCAAAAGTAATTAGGTTGATTCAATTAAACGTTTAAAACGCATGTTGGTTAATGTCTACTCTCAAAACTTTTATAAGCTTAAAAGAAAATCATAGTATTGTGCAAGTTTAATTTCTCCCTTCCTCTTCTTTATATAGAAAACAGAAGGAAATCATCAAGAAGTTGATTGCTCAGAAGCAAAGTGACATCAGGACAGTTCATAAGGGACTCAAATGTTTTGCTGATGGTGAGATAGGCGATAGCAACTTGATTACAAATAAAAAATAATTTCATCCCTAATATTCCTTTGCTACTGGAGTTACACTATAGGTCTAATTACCTTGGCTACCATTCCACAGGTTCCAAAAAGATTCCAGTTGCCACCATTCCTGGAGTGTATGAAGCAGGTTGGCGACCAAATTTGCACCAACCAAAGAAATCCTCTCAGAGCTCAGACTTTGTGAATGACTCTGATTATCTGTACGGTCTGCTGAAGACTACTCTAGCCCACGTGAGTAGAACTAATAGGGTACTGGCCTACTAGGCGAGTCGTGCTGTGACTAATTTTCTCTCGTTATCAACGGTTCTCATTTAATTAGTTAGTGAAGCAATATTTCACTATTCATTATTTTTTAGTCAATTTCATTACGTTTCCAATAATTTCTATTTGAACTACATTATCTGACATACAATTATTAATAGCTATCTCATTGTTATTTGATGTTTTCTTATTTCTTTAGTTACAACCAACTTATAAAAGATAATCTAATTGCCTTTGGTATAATACCTATCAGGTTAAATCACATGCATCCGCCTGGCCATTCCTTAACCCTGTGAACCCCACCGAAGTACCTGACTACTATGACCACATAAAGTACCCAATGGACCTGAAGACAATGACTGAGAGGCACAAGGCTAAGTACTATCATCACGTGAAGCTTTTCAACGCAGACATGATGAGAATATTCAAAAATTGCCGACTCTACAACCACCCTGAAACTGAATACTTCAAATGTGCTGCCCTTCTCGAAAAGTACTACAAACACAAGATAAAGGAGACTAAATTACTCGACTGAGCTCTTCAATTTCGCTTGAGTACCTCAGAATTTAATATTTAATTTATATTATGATTAGCCGAGAGAAATAGGATCTGATGTAATTACAATTGATAATGAATTATTTTCATCGCTTGGGCATTTTATCATTATTTATTAGTTATTTTGTTTCCTATTCATAGGAAGATAGCTAGTATCATTATAATAAATTTTATCGTCCCTTGTATGTATAATTAAAATGTAAATTATGAATTTAAGAAAATTGTCATTCTATTGATAATGGGGTAAATGGAAGAGAAGGAGGGTGGCGTCCATTAGGCCCCGAACTGTTGTAATTTGGATTATGCATTGCTTTATTTTTTCATTTTTACCATGTTTATTATCATTTTCAACGCTACTTGCAATTTTAGGGAATAGCGCTAGGGTTATACTATTAAACTACGAGGGGTGGCGTCCCTTGGGCCCTAGACTGTTGTAATTTGGATTATGGATTGTCTTTTTTCATTTTTACCATGTTTATCATTTTTTTAACGCTACTTGCAGTTTTAGAGGATAGCGCTAGGGTTATGCTCTTCAACTACGAGGTCTTAGAATTTTGTGTTAGGTAGGCTCGTAGGCTTCATTTACTATCACCTCTTCATTTTCCTCTTCCATCCGTGAGTGCAGCCACCGGTGCTTGTGTCCCGTTTCGTCACATTCCTTGGTAAGTGACTGCATTCACGGAGTAGCTTTTCTGCATCCATGAGCATTGTCACCGACGGTGGTAAGTGACTTTGTTCATGGAGCCACTTTCCTATCTGACTGCTTCTTCCAGTCCCTTGTATTTAATTTCCTTTTGACGTCCTTTTCCTTCATTTACCATCACCTCTTCATTTTCCTCTTCCATAGGTCAGTGCTGCCTATTGTCTGTCTCTATTCTTTCACATTCCTTAGTAAGTAGGCGACTTTAAAGTCCTTCAATTTATTTTACTTATGATGCATTGATAGGACTTTTAGTAGTTAAAACAAACGCTAAGAACAACGATTTCTTATTTTTTCAGAGCCAAGGTCAGTAGCATGTAAATATGTAGAGGGATTTAAAATCAGAATAGATTCTCTGATGAGATGTGTTCTCTATAGTTTTTAGCTCCTTTGTGACTTCCATAATATTGCAACATATAGTGAAACTTTATTCTAGAATACAAATAATTAAAAAGAATTCTGTTCAACTGATTGTGAATTCTTCTTTACTGCTCCTCCAATTATATTCCATAAATTACATTATAAATTATATGTATTGATACTTTGATAGTATCCCTAGTTTCTTTTCCAGTTAACAGAAATTGTTCATAAATTATTTTTTAAGATTTTTGTGTTTTTTTTTTTACATAAGTGTAAACTAGCTACCAATATTTTTTTGGAGTCTTTGAATCTTTTCTGAAACCTATCAACTATTTCAAAAAAGTAAAAAAAATCTGTATGTATGATGCCAAGTTCACAGAGTATTTAGATAAGTTATTCATAATTTACCATTTTATTTATTTTCCAAGCATTTATTAGCATGTCATCGTTAAGGTTCGTTTTGTATGCAGCGATTAATGCGATCATTTAGTTTAGTGCAACGAGCGATTATCGCTGAGCACTATTTCAATGTATTCCTATTGCTGAGCGATCAATACTGAGCGATGATCGCAACAATCGCTGCATGCAAAACGAACCTTTAAGATCAGTCTTTTGGAAACAACTGAAGAAAAAGATAAGGTATATGGAATAAATTACTTTATAAAATTAATATGGGATAACAGGCCCATTTATACCAAATTGCCAGAAACTCTGAGAATTTCAAAGATATACAACTTAATTGAGGGTATTAATTTTGCGATTTGGTGTGATTAAAGTTGGGAGAGATAGTTTACACCTAACCAATCTGATTGTTTGTCGAAAACTGCAATTAGAACCGGTAAACCAGTATAATAAATGTATGTACTGGTAAATCGAAAAATCACTCGATTGGTTAAACGATGTTTTCCTTCATTGGGCCAGTGCTGTTTGGTAACCGTTGGCCCAATGTCGTTTTCATTGCATTGGCACAATGCAGTTATTTCAGTGTCGCATACCTCACATTGGGCAAGTGTATAATTTGGGCAAAGCCAGATCGTGTATTTACTTTGTCAACGTTTTCCAACAGTGGCCCGTAGGAGCAATGTTATCATGGAAATATTTTGTAATCGTAGATTCCATATTAAAGGATCGACAGACCGTTGTTTGTAGGGTTACTGCGACGAACTTAACCCGATATAGTTTTAGATTAATAATGTATAATCATTTTATTCATTTATATTATCATTCTTAAGGCTTTATATTTAAAGGGATAGTAAAGTCAAAATCAAACAATCGCCAAATTGGTTTTCAATCAATTCAAAATATTTAATTACGTAATAATTTAATGCTCGTTTATTTTTGAAATGTTCATATAAAAAGTATATAATAAAGTTAGCGACACCTAGCGGAAGCATTTGCACTCATTAGTATGTACGTGAGTATGTTTGTTGTTTTCATATTTATTTATGTATGCAGTAATCAACCTTTGTTTGCGTTAAAAGGGCGAAAAGATTATGTGAATTCGAAGACAAGAAGTCATAGTTTTAAAAATAAAGCCATCTCATCACTTGAGCTAGAATCTAGATAGAAACTTCATTTAGTTAGTTTGCTTACAAGATGGCGCCATTTACCGTTACATTTCGTATGAAATTAATTATATATAAAATGATATATTTCTATTATTAGATTTTATTGAACATTGCAATTTTACCCGAATACTTTATTTTTACTAAGCAATCGTTTGACATTAAAATTGTTTGAACAAAAAATGACTGTACTGCCCCTTTAAAAAAAAAGGAAATATTTATTAAAACTACCCAGCAAACATGAATGCATCTAGTCGATGTCTAAACGACTCTGTATAACCTCTCTTCCGACATCGAATGCCAGTAACAAATTAGACATGGTGACATCAAGTAGACATCAATCGGATATCCGTTTGCACCGCTAAATCGCATCATATCAAGTATATTTGGCATCGAAGGGATACCGTTATAACAGCGTTGAATAGAAAGATAAATTACGACATCTAACATACATAGGGATTCTGCATCGAACAGACGCCTAATTATATATCTAATATGCTTCGAAACGATATCCACTTGCATCCAATAAATAAATTAATTAAAATTGAAAACTCTTACTTCATTGATATAACGTACTGTACGTTTAGATGCATATCAATTTGATTAATGTTACATAGTGTTATATATAAATTAAATGGGAAGAAATGAAGTGATGTGTCCGGGTATCGATCGTGGGTCCTTCCGTCCTCGTGCCAGCAGCACCGCCACTTTGCCACCGGGGATGCATTTAACTATAAAAAAATTCGATATAAGCGAGCCGGAGATACTTAAAGAAATTTAAAAGTGAATAGAACAATACAGGCAAGCACCGCTTTTATAACCAAAATCATAACTTATTCTTATTTCAAATAGTAATGAGTTGGTCAAATTTTTATATAATTGAAACTCCTTAAAAATTTCGTTCTCTATGAGTTCAAATTAAAGAAAATGTTTTGAGGCCACGACTTAGAATATAGATGAAAGCTCTGTGATGGAAGTTCAAAGTAAAGAATGCATTAATTAAAATTTGACCATATACTAACTCTCACTCATTGAATAAAGGTCATAATAGTTGAGTAATTAGTTTGACATTTTGACTTATATAATTGTGTTATATAAAACAGGAATTTTGTGCTCTGTGAAATAATTTTAGCAATAGGGTATATGTTCCATATTATTAATAGGGTCTATATTTTCGAACACGTGATAAAGGAAAATATTATAATTATTATTTAACTACTATTTAATTAGTGACATAATAGCTGAAGGTATGATACCAATTGAAATAAAAGTTAAATAATGATTATTATATATAGATTTATTGAGTCCGATTACCACTTTAAGTTTAATTATCTATAATGTGAATCACTGAATTTAAATCGTCTCATTTGCAGCTTTTGGCACTAGGTGAAAGCTCAAGTTATCGGATATGGGGTTCTGTATTTTGGGTAGAAAAATTATTTCTGTATTGATTTTTATTTTAAACTTGTATTTTACGTACTGGTATCATGGATACCAATTTTAGTAAGAATTGAATAATGATAATTATTATATTTATTTCTTACATATTCGAAAATGTGGAACAGTCCGATAACACAGAATTTACTCTAAAATGGAACATGTTAAATAGCCCATCAATTTTTAATTATTTACGTTTAGTAGAGGTTTAACGTGTGCTTCGGAACCAGAGGCCATGTCGCTGACGTCAAAAGGAAATGAAATACAAGGGACTGGAAGAAGCAGTCAGAAAGGAAAGTAGCTCCATGGACAAAGTCACGACGCTCATGGATACTGAAAAGCAACTCCGTGAAAGCTATCACTTACCGAGGAATGTGACAAAAAAGGTCACAAGCACCGGTGGCTGCACTCAAGGATGGAAGAGAGAAATAAAGAGGTGATAGTAAATGAAGTCTACGAGCCTACCCAACAAACATGTCGATTCGATGCAGTTTGCTGTCGAATTCGTAGCGCTAACGGTGGGTATCGACTTAGCAACCATTTCGACTCATAGTAGATATCGGAATGTCTGTTTCTAAATGATATCTGAATTTACACTTCGAGTAGAAACATGAAAACCGATACATGGTTTTAACAGCATCATCTGGACGTCGGCATGTCTGTTTCCAAACGATATCATATCTGAATTTATACTTCGTCCAGAAGTGCGAAAACAGATACGTAGTTTTAAAAAAATAGTTTCAAATTTGGAAATTAATTTTCTTATCTTCCTGTTCTATAATACGTAAAGAAATGTAGGAATTATTTCCATTCAATTGAATTGTACCTTTCTATATAACATACATAGTG
>CANNZV010003916.1:0-51332 GCA_947561585.1 Caprella mutica | reverse complement strand
TACTCTATAATACTATACTACACTATAATAATACTATACTACACTATAATAATACTATACTACACTATAATACTATACTACACTATAATACTATACTATACTACACTATATTACTATACTACACTATAATACTATACTACACTATAATACTATACTACACTATAATACTATACTACACTATAATACTATACTATACTACACTATATTACTATACTACACTATAATATTATACTATAATACTATACTATACTACACTATATTACTAAACTACACTATAATATTATACTATAATATTATACTATAATACTATACTATACTACACTATATTACTAAACTACACTATAATACTATCCTTAGTCATTGTAAAGAACATAGATGTCGAGTATTTAGCTCTAGTGAACATATTCGTAATGGAAAAGTAGGTTGTCTTTAATATTAATACATATATTTATATAGCTGTATCTGTGTTTCTATTTATATAACCATTAGTAATATTATAAACTAAATGCAATGTAGTGAACTAGATGGAAAATCATGTAAAACACAGAAAACACTAATACCATCAGAGGAATATAGAGAATCTATGGAATTAATTTCTACATTTAAAGGCTTAGACAATTTCTTTTACAGTATATACTATAGTTCTATAATTTAAATTTTGTCTTACTATATAGCTGCTATATAGTAAGACATAATTTGAATTATAAAAATCACTTACTTGCATACTAAGTAATGTTCACTAGATGAGGGTATATAATTCATTTCTAAATTAATAACATATAGATACTATATGTAAATCATCTTATATAGGAAGAACATATCAAGAGTGTGTAGATATAGTTATTATATAGTAGAGGAGAAAAATAAAGTATATATATATACAATGTATTTTCTATTAATAACCTTATAATAAGAATGGTAATTTAAATCAGATATATCTGTACATACATTATAATATTTTTAATTGAAAATTAGTAATAGTTTAAATTGATAAAAGTGTTCGAAAAGAATATTTGAACGAGAATTTGTTTAAATTTCTACAGACTGAAGTTCATAGTGACTTTTAAAAATGTAACCGTGACTTGTTATTGCAAATGTAGAGTGCTTTTCATCCGATAACAGTAAGTGAAGTAACATGTCAAAAATATAGTCCCCACACGAAGTTCAGAATTCAGACCTTATATTGTTAAAAGAGAATTTCCATTTACTTAATCCTTTCCCTTCTGAAATTCATTTTTTATGATTATTTTATATTAAATACATTAAATCGTTTGAGGCCCGGAGCAGATATTTCCGTCATGATTCACATGTTAAAATAGCATATAATTACATGGCTACTGCAGATGAATTCGGGAGGGAGAGGGTTAAAAACAGGGAGATTTGACAGAATAAAGTTTCCTATTCAGGATATTTATCAGAATAATCATTACGCAGGTCTATAAAGGGCCGTACACACGTAAGGTTTTTAAGTCTTTCCACCTGACCTTTTTGCTAAGCTCCTCCTCTTTTTTCACGAGAATATAAGAAAAAACGATATAGGTAGTATTCATTTAATAATTTTTCTTATATAATTAAAATTTATTATGGAAAAAAAAGTAGGAGGAGCTTAGCAAAAATTCTGGTGGAAAGACTTAAAAAACCCTACGTGTGTACGGCCCTTTAGATGCATTTCCGTTCAAGAAACATTTAAAATGGGCAGTACGTTAAAAAGAGTAGAAAATGTTCAGCTGAAATGTAAGGAATTAAGTTTATCAGGTAATTAAGAAATTACAGACGATGGCACGCTGTAAATATAAAGGCATTAAATTTGCATTAGCACAATTTATGCTTTGTGTAAGAAATTAAATGATTTTTTCTTGCTTAACTAAGATATGGTGAATATGTGATAGCTCGTAAAAACAAAAAAGTCAACATTAAAGAAAAAATATTATGGATATTTTCATCCTGCATAACTTTCAACTTGAAGATAAATATGCAAATAATAAATAGAAAATGTGAAGGTGCTCATATGGAAGAAATGAAATATCGAATTGCATCATTTACGAAGAAAATAGTAATAATGATAATAATGAGAGAATGTAGAGTTCTTGTAAAAAGGAATAAAATTCTATACTATTATGGAGTTGATTTATTGTATATTTTAATTTACATTGAGTATTGAAAAATCACATGATAGCCAATGAATTATAGCTTTGTAAGTAAATGAGTAGAATTTATAAAATATGAATTAGAATGCAAATAGATGCAGAGTATTAAAATAATTGCTAATCTGCTGTCAACTAATTCCAATGATTCAAAATTCGAGGAAAATCACTCGTCAGTGAATGATTCGCATGTATCAGCAGGAAAAGTTACGAATTATCGGACGGTTTCACTCTTTTGGTCAAATAAGAAGAAAAATATAATAATTGTTATTTTAATTTTAATTATTAGGGTAAGTTACGAATTATCGGTCGGTACTATAACTTCGGTCATATAAGAAAAAAAAATATATAAAAATTATTATTATTACACAGTGCTATCTATCTAATAACAATTTTTTTTCTTTTCTTATATGACCGAAGATGCGACACTGACCGATAATTCGTAACTTACCCTAATAGAGTTTTCTTTCATCTGACCGAAGATGTGAAACTGACCGATAATTCGTAAGTTACCCTATAATACCATCAAAACTGCTGTTTCGACTCATCTCTCCAGATTAAATATTCACGTGCTTTATTTCTAATTATCTCCTTCCCACGCACTAATCGATAGAATAAACAGTCTAAAAATACACTCCTAAAATGGGCAATCGGAAAAGAGATTCAGAATTAGTCACTGATTGAATTTCAAGAGGACGGAAACTAAGCCTTTGGGTTGTAAGCGGACTACAAAAAACGCAAAATGAGTGGAAAAATCGCAATCAAAGTTTTAAATGAGAGATCAAAAGACCCCCCCCCCCCTTTACCTCCCCTTCCCTTATTGGACTTTATAAGTTTGAAATAAAGAGTGATTCTTTAGTTCCTTTGGCGTCACGGAAATTGACGTTAGAGCAGGAGAGTAGAACATACAATTGAGCATCAGTCTTTGTGAATTATATGAAACTAGTGTACTTTCCCGTTAAAAATAACGGGTATTCAATAGTAATTTGCTACCAGTAACTAGGTAACTATTAGTGAATTAATTTTGTGATAAAGATTGACGTAAACATATATAAATTTATTTGATTCATAAGAAGCGGACACCAAATAAATAAATAAACACACGACGAAAATTATTAAGATAGATAAGTGGATAGGGAAATAACCCTAGCCACTCATTTTCTATTTTTAGCAAATTATTGAAGGATGTGAGAAATGTTTGTGAATTCACTTTAACAGCATTCCCTGTACATAAATCTAAACAAAGTTGAAGAGAGTTCTAGTAACTATAGGGAGAAAAATAGTATTCGGTACTCCTTCTCTATACAGTAATAAAACATTGAAATGGACTTCTGTACTGCTGGCTGGTGAATGATTGAACCACCAGTAAATTAGTAATGATAACCTATTAAAATCACCAGGATAATATAATAGCGATATCTAAAATATTTAACGTATAATATGTAACACATTAAACAGGAATGAGTTAATTTTTTTGCTGAGGTTTTACTATTGAGAAGATAAAAAAATGCATTCAATTGGTCAAAATAATACATAGAATGAATCAAATTTGTCAAAATAAAATAATATTCTAAATAATAATTAAAAAGCAAAAAATATAGCTTTTAGTTTATATTATCTCTTGGTGGTAGATTTTGTACTCCACTATAATATGGAGTCTAAATTCATATTTAAATTAATTTAGTAGATATAGTCATGAATTAAGAATTAGAATAATGATATAACACGCATAACAATATATATGGCGGTAACATTGTCCCAATATTGATACAACATTAGGAAGAGTATGTTTTTAATACTTACATAAGCAAGGTTCATAGACTATAACAGGTTAAACGAATAGAAATAGTACGAAATGTTACTAAGAGCTGAGTCTACAAATTCTTTAGATGAAAACCTATTCTTTAGATTAAAACCTATGTTACAATAATTGACATTTTACATTGTTTATTTCTTATTTTATTATTTCAATATTATTTTTGTTCTTATTTTAGGCTTTTAGCTACAGTAATTAAAGCGGATGAAAATGTTGACCAGTGCCCATTAATCAACGGACAACGACGTGAATAGCAGTTAGCTTTTTGTTCTTTTTGCAGTGATAATAATTATTTCATTGATTTTTTTATACCATTCGATAGATTATTAAATTCTTAAGAATTCTATTCTGACTCACGCGCAAGTTTAATCTGCCGTTTAAGAGATATTCAAGAAGAAAGACAGAAAATGTTGTTTTCTCGATGGCAATTTTTTCCCCATTCGTTTAACCTGTTATAGTCTATGAACCTTGTATATAAGGGCTTGATCCTAATTTTAAACCATGTTTTAATTGTATATTTGAATATTTGTATTTATTTTAGTTCAATAAAGATGTTTCAATGCTGCACCTTGGAAATTTGTTCCTAGCGAGATGATGTATAAACGTGGAAATTCGTTAGATATCGTATTTACTCATTCAGAACCTGAACTATTATTTTAATTTAGAAATAATAAATTTGATTTATATGTAATATTGTCCTCGAAATGATACAATACAATAAGTTTAAAATATCAAAATAAATTTTAAATATCAAATTAAGTTTTAAATATCAAACTATTTGAATATTAAGTAAGTTATAAATATCAAAATATTTAAATATTAAAATAAGTTATAAATATCAAAATAAATTCATATATAAAATAAGTTATAAATATCAAAATAAATTCATATATAAAATAAGTTATAAATATCAAAATATTTAAATATTAAAATAAGTTATAAATATCAAAATAAATTTATATATAAAAATAAGTCTCAATATTAAAATAAATTTTTATATTAAAATAAATTTTTGTATTATAATAAATTTTTATATCATAATAAGTTTAATATAAAAATAAGTTTCTATATAAAAATAAGTTCGAAATATTCGAATGGAGTGTGTTCGAAATATGAAGTTTGTTGCTGTTAATAAATCTAAGAATAGAAGAAGCCTGAGAAATTGAAACCTTCAACATTTCCGAAACCCCTGGAAGATTCGAACACTGAGACTCTGCAGCCACGAGTGGTGAGATTGATTGGCTAGGAGGAATTGTTAAGCAATTGTTAAGGTGAGGCAATTGTTAAGGTGAGGCAATTGTTAAGGAGAGGCAATTGTTAAGGAGAGGCAATTGTTAAGGAGAGGCAATTGTTAAGGAGAGGCAATTGTTAAGGAGAGGCAATTGTTAAGGAGAGGCAATTGTTAAGGAGAGGCAATTGTTAAGGAGAGGCAATTGTTAAGGAGAGGCAATTGTTAAGGAGAGGCAATTGTTAAGGAGAGACAATTGTTAAGGAGAGGCAATTGTTAAGGAGAGGCAATTGTTAAGGAGAGGCAATTGTTAAGGAGAGGCAATTGTTAAGGAGAGGCAATTGTTAAGGAGAGGCAATTGTTAAGGAGAGGCAATTGTTAAGGAGAGGCAATTGTTAAGGAGAGGCAATTATTAAGGAGAGGCAATTGTTAAGGAGAGGCAATTGTTAAGGAGAGGCAATTATTAAGGAGAGGCAATTGTTAAGGAGAGGCAATTGTTAAGGAGAGGCAATTGTTAAGGAGAGGCAATTGTTAAGGAGAGGCAATTGTTAAGGAGAGACAATTGTTAAGGAGAGGCAATTGTTAAGGAGAGGCAATTGTTAAGGAGAGGCAATTGTTAAGGAGAGGCAATTGTTAAGGAGAGGCAATTGTTAAGGAGAGGCAATTGTTAAGGAGAGGCAATTGTTAAGGAGAGGCAATTGTTAAGGAGAGGCAATTGTTAAGGAGAGGCAATTGTTAAGGAGAGGCAATTGTTAAGGAGAGGCAATTGTTAAGGAGAGGCAATTGTTAAGGAGAGGCAATTGTTAAGGAGATGCAATTGTTAAGGAGAGGCAATTGTTAAGGAGAGGCAATTGTTAAGGAGAGGCAATTGTTAAGGAGATGCAATTGTTAAGGAGAGGCAATTGTTAAGGAGAGGCAATTGTTAAGGAGAGGCAAATGTTAAGGAGAGGCAATTGTTAAGGAGAGGCAATTGTTAAGGAGAGGCAATTGTTAAAGTGAGGCAATTGTTAAGGCGAGGCAATTGTTAAGGTTAGCAATTGTTAAGGTGAGGCAATTGTTAAGATGAGGCAATTGTTAAGGCGAGGCAATTGTTAAGGTTAGCAATTGTTAAGATGAGGCAATTGTTAAGATGAGGCAATTGTTAAGGCGAGGCAATTGTTAAGGCGAGGCAATTGTTAAGGTTAGCAATTGTTAAGGTGAGGCAATTGTTAAGATGAGGCAATTGTTAAGGCGAGGCAATTGTTAAGGTTAGCAATTGTTAAGATGAGGCAATTGTTAAGATGAGGCAATTGTTAAGATGAGGCAATTGTTAAGGCGAGGCAATTGTTAAGGTTAGCAATTGTTAGAGTGAAGATGTTCCAATGCTAACAATATAACAGTCAAATACATCAATCTAAATATATCATCAATATTCCGTTCGTTAGAATCTGGAAGAGCTTCACAGTTACTTTTTTACAATCAATGTTGATTCAAAACATACCTGTACAAATTGAAACAGGTGAGACCGTAAAAGTACTGCAAATTGAGGGATACAAATATATAGATAGAGATATATAAATTATCAGGCTTCTTTGATATCAAATAAATATAAAATCATCTTATATTTTTAAGTTAGTATTTAATTCATGAACCTAGATATAGATAAAATCTTGGCAAAAGTTTTGCAAAATACTTAGCAGCTGAATAGAACATTCACTTCCCTATGATTAATTTCATTGCATAACATTAAATGTCATCAAAATATGGAGTGTAGAGTTAGAAAAGATAATTTGCTATCATTATACGGGCACATGGATTGAACTGCATAGCCAGTAAGACAGGAGATAATCAGTTACTGCATATCCAGTAAGACAGGAGATAATCAGTTACTGCATATAGCCAGTAAGACAGGAGATAATCAGTCACTGCATATAGCCAGTAAGACAGGAGATAATCAGTTACTGCATATAGCCAGTAAGACAGGATATAATCAGTTACTGCATAGCCAGTAAGACAGGAGATAATCAGTTACTGCATATAGCCAGTAAGACAGGATATAATCAGTTACTGCATAGCCAGTAAGACAGGAGATAATCAGTTACTGCATATAGCCAGTAAGACAGGAGATAATCAGTTACTGCATATAGCCAGTAAGACAGGAGATAATCAGTTACTGCATATAGCCAGTAAGACAGGAGATAATCAGTTACTGCATATAGCCAGTAAGACGGGAGATAATCAGTTACTGCATATAGCCAGTAAGACAGGAGATAACCAGTTACTGCATATAGCCAGTAAGACAGGAGATAATAATTTACTGCATATAGCCAGTAAGACAGGATATAATCAGTTACTGCATATAGCCAGTAAGACAGGAGATAATCAGTTACTGCATATCCAGTAAGACAGGAGATAATCCGTTACTGCACAGCCAGTAAGACGGGAGATAATCAGTTCTCTTACCCATAGGCATAGAACTTTCTTCTCTTTGACACCACATCATTTCTCTTCCTTTGTTCTTTCCATTCCTTTTCCTTTGAATTCAATTATTCATCTTATATTTATTATAAACCTAGCTGGAGGAAGTTTAAAGTTCTCGAATTCTAAATTCAAGGTACAAAGGCAAGTTCACTTGAATCCTACTCAGCGTAATTGCGAAGTGATTCTCTCGAATACTGACCGCTGGCAACGGAGATATATTGAATAAAGAAAGAAGGAAATAGCCACAAGCAGCGGTAATAGTTAGCGGCAATAGTTAGCACATACACACTCATCTTATGTATACACACATAATTACACACAGCTTATGTATACACACCTAGTTACACACAGCTTATGTATACACACCTAGTTACACACAGCTTATGTATACACACACATAGTTACACACAGTAATATGTACACATACCTAGTTACACTCAGAGTGTGTATACACACCTAGTCACACACAGCGTATGTACACACACCAAGTTACACTCGGCGTGCGTAAACACACCTAGTTACACACACCTAGTCACACACAGCGTATACACACTCTTCTCTATATTGAAGCAAACCCCCGACGCAGGAGCAGAGGCTATAAATTTCATGAGGTCATAGTAAATGATGTTATTTCTCATCGCTAATGTCATAATATAGCGCCAGAGATTGCGAGGCTACAGTGCTGAAATATTTGGTGAATGTATGCTGCCAAAGTGTGTATTGAGGCGGTTTCAATGCACACTACTCACTATTATTATCACCATATTAAAAAGAGAATTTATATCAATATCAATTCATTTTATGGTCACTAAATACCAAAGAATATTCGAATTAATTTACGCATTCGATTGAAATATTTTAATCAAGCGAAATCTGTTCGAAGCATAAATATTGCGTCGCAGGTAAAATAAGATCTCAAAAGAACGCATGCATTTAGGAACAGATTTTTTTGAGATAAGAAGGCATCATCCGTGCCTAGGCATCAGATTCCATCAGACAGAATGAAGATTGAATTTGGCTGAGATGATCATAGGATTGATGTAGGTAAAATGAAATTAGAATTCAAAAAGAGGAATTGCTCGAATGCCAGGCACCAATGGCATTACTTTTCGCCAGAGGATATGGTTTACTAGGTTATCAAAATGAGATGAATAGAAGAAACTTATAACAGGACTAGTGTACTTGCCCGTAAAAATAACGGGTCTTCAATAGTAAGTTATTACCCGTTGTAAGGTTATCTTTAGTGAATTCAATTTTTTAATCCATAAACTGATACTTTATTTCATAGATAAAATACATATAAAAAATAAATAATGGCATATGAATTTAAATTTCATATCAATATATTCCCGTGCGTATCAAACGTTACATTCTTCGTGTTAAATACCCGTCGAGCAAAAGCGGAGATCGATCAAATAAATAAACACACAGCGGAAATTATTAGGATAGATACTGACGAGCCGCGCGTAAGAATGGTATAATTTGTTGTCACGAATACTGAATAATAATGAATTATGCTATCTAAAAGATATCACCACATAAATTTTTATCAGTGAAACGATTGAGTGCTCACTATGAAATTATATGAGGAACAATTTTTTTTATCAGTCTATCCATACTTTTTTGATCAATTAGAGCAAGTTCAGGGCATACTCCTATGCATATATTGTCAACATATCACCACGTTTGATTTCAATCCTGTATATTCGGAGAAGAGTTGATATTTATTGAAAGTTTTGCAGAGTAAAAGATATGTACAAACATTTCAGGATGTTTCCCACCGCTCTAAAAAAGGAAAGAAAACAGAGATGAAAGACAGAGTGCGTCTCTTTGACGGAATTTTCAATGCAATCTGCAGCTTCAAAGTGTTTATACTAAACCCTCAACATACTAGAGTGTTAGGTGTGCAGTGGAATTAGCTAATTAGAAAGGTAAATAGTGTGGGAATAAACATAGGTATTATAATGGTACAATATTGACCATATTATAATGCAAATAATTACTATTGAAATAACTGATGTAGATTTCTATCTATCAGTTGAAATATAGATATTTATTATGGAGAGGACTCATTAGGTAAAATAACACTTTTAGTAATGTACTGTTATTATTGGATTAATTTTAATTATCATTATCAGTAGGGTTTAACGTCTGTTCAACCACTTACGGTTATATCGCTGACGTCAAAAGGAACTTAAATAACAAAAGACTGAAAAAAGTCAGGAAGGAAAGTGGTTCCATGAACAAAGTCACCTACCACCGTCGTGTGACAATGCACATGGATGAAGAAAAGCTACTCTGAATGCAGTCATTTACCAAGAAATGTGACGAAAAGGAATACAAGCAACGGAGAGGAAGAGGAAAATGAAGAGGTGATAGCAAATGAAGCCTACAAGAGTAACAAGTCTACCTAACACAAAAATCTAAGACCTTTTAGTTGAAGAGCATAACCCTAGCGCTATCCTCTAAAACTGCAAGTAACGTTATAAAAAGGAGGTAAACATGACAAAAAAAAACTATTCATAATCCAAATTACAATAGTTCTGGGCCCATGGGACGCCACCCCATTTCTCTTCCATTCACCACAGACAGCTTCAGGATAGTATGCAATATTTATATTTAAACAAGATACTAATTGAAATCGTTTTTCAATTTTGAAACCAGTATAACAAGAGTATAATACTTAATATGAACTAAAAATTGAATATTGCTTATGATTATTAAAACCAAATATAATAGTTAAATAGTACGTAGACAATTTTCTCACGATAGTACATGCATTACCAAGCAACTTTCTAACCATTCCTTGAATGCAGAATGAGATGGAATTGATGTATTTACATGATCTGAATTCATATAGTAAAAATTAGAACACCTTGTTGAAAATTAACCGAACATCTGAATTTACCATAAGAACTAAAAAGGCTTCATCTCTATGAGAGGGAATGGCAGAATATTTAGCACCCTAACAACAGAAATAATTAACGAGCAGGTCATTTGTATCTGAGAAACAAACAGCCACTAAATAACAAATGAAGAGACGAATAAACAAACAGTAACAGTCCAAACAGAGATAAAGTGATGGTGCATATCCTATAGAGGGATAGGACTACATATCCTACAGAGGGATAGGACTACATATCCTACAGAGGGATAGGACTACATATCCTACAGAGGGATAGGACTACATATCCTACAGAGGGATAGGACTACATATCCTACAGAGGGATGGGACTACATATCCTACAGAGGGATAGGACTACATATCCTACAGAGGGATAGGACTACATATCCTACAGAGGGATAGGACTACATATCCTACAGAGGGATAGGACTACATATCCTACAGAAGGATAGGACTGCATATCCTACAGAGGGATAGGACTACATATCCTACAGAGGGATAGGACTACATATCCTACAGAGGGATAGGACTGCATATCCTAACATAGAGATAGGACTGCTTATCCTACAGAGGGATAGGACTGCATATCCTAACATAGAGATAGGACTACATATCCTACAGAGGGATAGGACTGCATATCCTAACATAGAGATAGGACTGCTTATCCTACAGAGGGATAGGACTACATATCCTATAGAGGGATAGGACTACATATCCTACAGAGGGATAGGACTACATATCCTAACATAGAGATAGGACTGCTTATCCTACAGAGGGATAGGACTGCATATCCTAACATAGAGATGGGACTGCTTATCCTACAGAGGGATAGGACTGCATATCCTAACATAGAGATAGGACTGCATATCCTAACATAGAGATAGGACTGCATATCCTAACATAGAGATAGGACTGCATATCCTAACATAGAGATAGGACTGCATATCCTAACATAGAGATAGGACTGCTTATCCTACAGAGGGATAGGACTGCATATCCTAACATAGAGATAGGACTACATATCCTACAGAGGGATAGGACTGCATATCCTAACATAGAGATAGGACTGCTTATCCTACAGAGGGATAGGACTGCATATCCTAACATAGAGATAGGACTGCATTGCTCTACAGTTTCCATAACATCAATATATTTTACAAATGCAATATAAAGCGTATTTAGCAATATAAAAAGTTAGTATAGAACTAAATTAATTCTACCCAATGAGATAAAAGAAAATTAACTAACCGTTACTGTATACTCCTTTTTTTTCTTACTTATAAATGCTAGATAAAATTTTCAATCCGACAGTTCAAATTTGAAAACAAATATTGATGCTTCATGAGTAAATTGATCTGTTGATTCTAATACTCTAGTGATGCTCTATAATGAAATCCAATATAGTGAATGTAGTGTCCTGAGTAAGGAAGTAGCCTCTATAGTGAACAAATTTTCTTAAGTCTGCCATGAATGGCCAACAGTTTTAGAACACTGATGACCATTTTATGGCCAACTAGAGAAAATATGTTCACTATACAGGACAGTTCTCTTACTCAGGACACTATATTCACTATAGAGGATTTCATTATAGAAGTGTTCTGCAGTAGCGATAAATTGAATTTGGCATCGGGAGTAACCGTCGCTTACGTGACGCGGTCGGTGAGACAAATCAAATTTTGAAATTGTTCAGGAGAGCATTCAGAGTTTGTAGGTAGATTCGTAGGAGTTTACCAAGATATAACGGACGATTAAAGTACTTTTACCAACCTTGGAACAAAATATTGATTGAACAATACATATAATCAGTTTTATATCAGTTACAAGCATACGAAAAACTTCTATTCAACGGGTCTTGTATCAAATCATATTTAATTACTGGTTAATAAAATCACATCAAAAATCAATTAAATACACACAAATTAAACTATTTAATCCATTAAAAATAATAGTTCATTGTAAATTTCCATCAGGAAGTAATCATATTTTTCAATGAATTCCAATTTCATTTAAATTAATAATGTTAAACCCTCTTATACAACATTCCATTTACCACTACCTGCCATTTTATAACCCCATAATATTTTAATACGGAACATGAAGCAAGTGATAAAATTTAAAGGGTGCAGGTATAAACCATAACTGTGATTTTACAGTCTTCCACACTGATGTAAAAACTAAAGGGCAGTACACACGCAGGGTTTTTAAGTCTTTCCACCAGACTATTTGCTAAGCTCCTCCTCTTTTTCCACGAGAATATTAGAAAAAACTATATAATTATTATTTATTTTAGTTGGTATCCATGATACCTGCTGGTATCTTGTCAAAACGACTGTGCAGCAAGAACGGCATCAGCTGAAGAAATTTTAGACTTAATTTTGCAGTGTCAAGATTTCTTCAGCACCTAATTTCTGATAATGTTAGTCAGTGACTGTTCTTTACAAGATATGCTTTACAATGTAAGTCAGTGACTGTTCTTTACAAGATATGCTTTACAATGTAAGTCAGTGACTGTTCTTTACAAGATATGCTTTACAATGTAAGTCAGTGACAGTTCTTTACAAGATATGCTTTACAATGTAAGTCAGTGACTATTCCTTACAGGACATGCTTTACAATATAAGTCAGTGACTATTCCTTACAAGATATGCTTTACAATATAAGTCACTGACTGTTTTCTCCTACAGTCTCTTTTTCTGAGCTACCAGAGAAATAGTCTGCCAAGCCCAGTAAATGACTTCACAGGCCGGAGATTCGAACAAATGAAGCCAATCTCTCGAATTTGCCAACTGCTTTACCTCATTTGGAGTGTGGGGAAATAGAAGGTGTGGTACTTTTCACTCCAAATATTAAATAATCAGGTAAAAGAGTAATTACCAACACTATTATAATAAAAAATAAAAAATGCAACAAATATAAAAAGGACTCAATCGAAAGTTAAAGTGATATAACATGTAAATAGTTTAAAATGATATAACTTTTAAATAGTTTGAAGTGATATAACTTGTCACTTACGAAGTCATGAGAAAATAAGAACGTGTCTCAACATCTACTTTACGCTGAGCAATCATGTCCCCATTATTCTCACAGACAAAAGACTAAGAACAACAAGAGAGAATATCGGATAATGAAAAGAATGAAGAGGTTATTTTATTCATGCAATCACCTCTAAGGATAATCGCAAAGAGAGTAAACTCAAAGGAGTATTGAAAACTGCATTTTGTGGAGTCAGCATTTTCAGAGCAGTAACTTTACTTAAAATTAATTTGAGAATATTAGTAGGTAGTGTTATCTGCTACCATATATCACAGAAAATAAAATTTAACTATTTCATCGAAATTATTTATTCATTTGATATACATAAATTCATCTCATATACGTATATATTTGATCTAAGTTAACCATTTAAATGTTCAAAATCTTCCTATTCAATGTGGCCCAATCTTCAACTCATGAAATTATTAATCTATTAAACAACACCTCTCTAGATAGTAACAATAGCAACATCGACATCTAACTCTCTGATAATTCCTGCCTTTGTTTACAGCCTTAATATCATCCTAAAAGCCCTTTTAATAGCATGGCACAGACCGCAGTCTATTCTTTCACTGTGTTTCGAGTAACACAATGATCCTATTGCCTTTTTACATTATTAGCCAAATCAATATGTGATACAGAGACTGGTGATGTGTATACACAATTGCATGCAACCTGTCATTTCTTATGTTGCAGATCATTTGCATATCCGGTAAACAAAAGTTACAATATTTATTGTGAAAATAATAGATACCATTGTTAGACTGTATTAATTATTCTAATTACGCTTGAATAAACTAAACAACAGCTGATATTTCGTAAACATTGTAAACAACAATGATCATTAGATACTACAATAATAATAATTAAAATAATAAGTTTATTAATCGATCACATGTTAAAAGCATACAGCAAGAAAATATATATATAAAATTAGACTAAAATAAAAAATAGAATGAAATGACACAATATATTCCTTTATAACAATCTTAAAAAAGACTCAAACTATGTTTAGCGTTTCTTATTTCATATCACAGGCTTTGTTAACGAAGAACAATCGCAGTCTTCTTTTAACTTTGGAAACTCGAGTAGATAAAGTATTTAAATTACAAACAAATAATTTTGTAACATTTTTTAACAGTATTTAGATTAGAGTCAAACTCAGATAGTTACTCTCTAGACCAGTGGTTCTAGAAGTATTACCCTTGTACACCCCTTGCTTTTCTCAGGCACCCCCTGAGCATTGTATTGCATTGAAATAGATTGAAAAGATACAATTTATTTGGTTAATATAATGCGAGAAAAGAGTATATATACTTCATGTACATTTTGCATGATATTAACAGGTAGAACCTAACTTATAAGTGACATATCAAACAGCCATCCCAGGCACCCCCTATAAACAATCCAGGCCCCAAAGGGGTGCCGGGTACCCCAATTTAAGAACCACTGCTCTATGTGGTAGGACATAACACACACTGACATGTCTTTAGCATCCTACTGTGCAACTTTAGCGAATTTGTCCTCAGAGCAATAGATTAATTCGTGTAGCTGACGAACATTGCGGGTAACTCGAACGCTTTGATACGTGATAGTCATCAGAGATATTAGAAGCCTACAGCGTAGATATACATAGATCTAAACCATCTCAAAATAGTATAGTAAGATATGTGTCAATATACACAGACATAAAGAAAAAAATAGACAGTCATAGAAACTGTTTATTTCATACTATATCGATAAAAATGGTCACCAATTTAGTAAGTATTACTTGGCTGACATTCTAGTGCGGGTTACATGCTAGGACCCTTCTATTATATCTATAATATTACATTAGTTATTAAATTTGTGACCATTTATTTTCTATTTTGTTCGACTGACTGAACAGTTATAGACTTATAGCAGTCCATTAAAATTAACAGTTCTATGGCTACCTATCCTTTCCTGCAATTAATATCTGTGTATAATTATATAGCTTTAATTTTGAAAGTCAGTCAATGTTATAAATTTCATATCTCACTCAAGTAGATATAAAGTTCGTCAGTTTTACTACAGTTGTTTAATTTGTAAGTATTTAGGAGAATAATTAAAGTTATATATTTAAAATACATCAAAAAAAATTCTTACAAACTTACAATGAAAACTATTTAATTTAATATCAATTCAATGGAATTCACACAATTTAATTTAATATCTTATATCTGCCAATCTAAATAAATTTCATTTTAGATAAATTTCTACTAATTTTATTACCTATAAAACATAGGAAGCCATGTTTAATGACTAATCTTTTTCAACTCGTAACAACAGGCATCGAAAATATATTGCAATGAAAATTACAATGCCAAATGACAGTAATCAAAGAGCGCATGTAACTTTTATAAAGAAAATACTTTATAATTTTATTATCACAGTATCATATTGAGTTACAGTCATAGAGCTTTCGGTCAGGATTGGTAAAATCGGTTTGGAAAACTTAAATTGAAATGTACAACATTAATAAAAATTAATGAAGTATTAATATTTATATTAATATTAAATATGTATTTTATATTTTATTTATATTAAAGTATTAATATTTATATTAATACTACTATATTAGTATTTATATTAAAATACTATATTTGCGCAAGGTTTGTAAGTGTCAGATAAACCATGGAAAATTAAAAATAAGAGATTAACAGCTAAAAATGAGTTAATTGTGATAATTCATATTAACTTTTCAGTAGTAAATATCTAAGATATATATACAATTTATATTTCAACCATTTTTAAATTAATTAGTTGTAAAAGATTATAACTGCAGGCTTGATACAAAATAATACAGTTTCACAAAAAATAGTGACTGAATAATTATTTTAATAATTTAATCATTATTTTAATAATTTAATCATTATTTTAATAATTTAATCATTATTTTAATAATTTAATCATTATTTTAATAATTTAATCATTATTTTAATAATTTAATCATTATTTTAATAATTTAATCATTATTTTAATAATTTAATCATTATTTTAATAATTTAATCATTATTTTAATAATCTTATCATTATTTTAATAATTTTATCATTATTTTAATAATTTAATCATTATTTTAATAATCTTATCATTATTTTAATAATTTAATCATTATTTTAATAATTTAATCATTATTTTAATAATTTAATCATTATTTTAATAATCTTATCATTATTTTAATAATTTAATCATTATTTTAATAATTTAATCATTATTTCAATAATTTAATCATTATTTCAATAATTTAATCATTATTTTAATAATTTAATCATTATTTTAATAATTTAATCATTATTTTAATAATTTTATCATTATTTTAATAATGGAATATCAATATTATAGTGAGAGTTTATACTGTAGATACTAGAAAGAATTAAGAAAAACCTCTTCATTTTCTAGTGCTATCTAAATTAATCTAATAACTATTTAAAATGCGATCCTGAAGAAAATATAACCAACTAAATCTTATTCCAATAACTAATTTAACTGCTTCGCTTTTATATTTCAATTTTAAAACCAATATGAAAGAATTAAAATTAACAATTTTCCATTATGAATTACGGATAAGAAGATTTCACCCTTTCTCTAATATAAATCAGTTAGAAACAGAGTTTCAAGTTATCAGCTATTTAATTTGTAACTAATAAAAATCTAATAAAAAAAAGCTACCCATGACACCTCTGTAAGGCGAACAAATGATGTTTTCCACCACAACAATTATTAATGGATTAACTTTTGAGGCAATAACGATGGTGAAAGCGTCAGCATATTTCTCTATCCTGCAATGCCTCCCATTAGACACTCTCTAGGCCTGATCATCAGGATAAATGAACACACTTGGGACAGAGTAGGAACTTAGCGATAGAGATCGTATGAAAGAATTTATAGCAAAAGTGTGTGATTAGAGCACTGTAGATGATGAGGCCTGTAGACACTGTAGACGATGAGGCCTGTAGACACTGTAGATGATGAGGCCTGTAGACACTGTAGATGATGATGCCTGTAGACACTGTAGATGATGAGGCCTGTAGACACTGTAGATGATGAGGCCTGTAGTCACTGTAGATGATGAGGCCTGTAGACACTGTAGATGATGAGGCCTGTAGACACTGTAGGTGATGAGGTCTGTAGACACTGTAGGTGATGAGGCCTGTAGACACTGTAGATGATGAGGCCTGTAGACACTGTAGATGATGAGGCCTGTAGACACTGTAGATGATGAGGCCTGTAGACACTGTAGATGATGAGGCCTGTAGACACTGTAGGTGATGAGGTCTGTAGACACTGTAGGTGATGAGGTCTGTAGACACTTTAGGTGATGAGGTCTGTAGACACTGTAGGTGATGAGGTCTGTAGACACTGTAGGTGATGAGGTCTGTAGACACTGTAGGTGATGAGGTCTGTAGACACTGTAGATGATGAGGCCTGTAGACACTGTAGATGATGAGGCCTGTAGACACTGTAGATGATGAGGCCTGTAGACACTGTAGATGATGAGACCTTTAGACACTGTAGGTGATGAGGTCTGTAGACACTGTAGATGATGAGGCCTGTAGACACTGTAGATGATGAGACCTTTAGACACTGTAGATGATGAGACCTTTAGACACTGTAGGTGATGAGGTCTGTAGACACTGTAGATGATGAGGCCTGTAGACACTGTAGATGATGAGGCCTGTAGACACTGTAGATGATGAGGCCTGTAGACACTGTAGATGATGAGGCCTGTAGACACTGTAGATGATGAGGCCTGTAGACACTGTAGATGATGAGGCCTGTAGACACTGTAGGTGATGAGGTCTGTAGACACTGTAGGTGATGAGGTCTGTAGACACTGTAGGTGATGAGGTCTGTAGACACTGTAGATGATGAGGTCTGTAGACACTGTAGGTGATGAGGTCTGTAGACACTGTAGATGATGAGGCCTGTAGACACTGTAGATGATGAGACCTTTAGACACTGTAGGTGATGAGGTCTGTAGACACTGTAGATGATGAGGCCTGTAGACACTGTAGATGATGAGGCCTGTAGACACTGTAGATGATGAGGCCTGTAGACACTGTAGATGATGAGGCCTGTAGACACTGTAGGTGATGAGGTCTGTAGACACTGTAGATGATGAGGTCTGTAGACACTGTAGGTGATGAGGTCTGTAGACACTGTAGATGATGAGGCCTGTAGACACTGTAGATGATGAGACCTTTAGACACTGTAGGTGATGAGGTCTGTAGACACTGTAGATGATGAGGCCTGTAGACACTGTAGATGATGAGACCTTTAGACACTGTAGATGATGAGGTCTGTAGACACTGTAGGTGATGAGGTCTGTAGACACTGTAGGTGATGAGGTCTGTAGACACTGTAGGTGATGAGGCCTGTAGACACTGTAGATGATGAGGCCTGTAGACACTGTAGATGATGAGGCCTGTAGACACTGTAGATGATGAGGCCTGTAGACACTGTAGATGATGAGGCCTGTAGACACTGTAGATGGTGATGCCTTTAGGTCACTGTAGGTGACATACCTCCCATCGCAACTAATCATTTCCTATTTTATTTGGCAGTAGCATAGAAGCAATTTACTAAAGGTGGAGCATTTATGACAACCTGATGACATTTCGATTCCAAAGCTTTGTCATTAATTGGACATTGAATGCCAATGTAGCGTCGTGACATTTATCACTGGGGAGTATGACATTTGATTTTATATGGACCTTTTAGTTCATGAAAGTATTTTTATAAGAATGAAGATATTTAATATATATATAAATTCATCGCATACAGTCAAAAGCATTTATGACCAATAAGAGAGAGTTTAAGAAGCCAGAAAATTTATAACTTTGTTCGAATAATCCTTTATAGTTATTGTTAACTACACTTAATAACTCAAAAATACAACTGCATAATGTGTACTAAAAAAAGTGCATGTGTCCGTGATTACACTTTACTAATTTCACATTTACAAAAGAAATTTTACTAATACTAATGCTTGTAGATATTTTAAGATAAGTCTGAGTAGCTACACGACAGGTTTAAAAAAAATTGAAAACGATAAAAAAATAGAAAACTGTGATTTGAGAAATTACATCATGCGAAGACTCTTTTCTTTTATAGTACAACAAAATAGAATATATACATTTAAATGATAAAAAGAATTATCGTTGTGAAAAAAATATTTTACTCTTGAGTATATAAGGAGAAAGTAATACAAGAAAGTGAAGGCCATTAATTAATTAACACCTTCAATAATTACTCACACCTCCCTCCAACCTCTACATTTCACTAAAATATCACCAGAAATACTGCTCCCTCGGAATATATTTGCCGTGAATTCAGAACTGCCAAAAATTATATTTAGGAAGTGATTTCTTAGGCTTTTCAGGAGTGGGAATGAAATTGCAGTGAGTTAGCAGAGTTAGAGTGATGCCACCTACCTCTCTACTTGGCCTGCTCTATGGTAAAAAGAGCAAACCATGCCACCTAAACTTGGCTAGACCTGCACCAGTGCACAGTAGTAAAAAGAGTACTAACGTTACCTCAACTTTACCAGACCTGATCAATAGTAAAAACAATCAGTGTAAAGCTACCTCAACTTTGCTAGACCTGCACCAGTGCACAGTAGTAAAAAGAGCCATGCAATGCTAGGTACCTCGACTTTACCAAACCTACTCAATAGCAAAAATAATATTTGACAAGAAGATAGTCCACTGATGAACATTACTCGAATAAAGTCAGAGTACTGAAAAAATATTCATTTCCCAGAATACATAAATGAAAATTAATATCCAAAAATGTAATTTCAATCCATTTCAATGATCATCAAAATTTACTCACTATATTAGGAATCATGACCGGAAAATTAGTCTATCTGTTTCTTTTTTTACAATTGGTTAATAATATAATGAAGAAATAATTTCATTCGAACGGAACATGGTTAAGTAAATACAACATAATATTATATTACATTGATTGAAATATTTTAGTTTTGTTAGTTCTCTTTCTTCTTTCATCAAAACTGTAAATCTTATGTAAATATTAAAATGCTGTAACAGGGAAGTTAAATACCAATTAGGTTAATTTAATGATATTTTTTTCTAAAAATAAATATTTATTTAATAACTTGAACAAATACTTAAAAATAGTACATTTTTAATAAAAATACTGTTTAACCGAACAGGAATATCAAATACTTCAAAATAGACGAAAAAAAAAGTATTTGATTTAACTAATTTACCATATTAGTATTTAAAAACGAATTACAACTTTGATGAAACAATAAAAATTAGTAAAATAAAATTAATTCAATCAATTATTTTGCATTAATGTAGCCAGATTTCACACGACTGAAATTAATTTTTGAATATATCATTAAAAAATCATAATGTCTTTTTATTACAATTGAAATTAAAACAATGAAACAACTTTTTTAACAACATGCATACACATTGAATAAAAAATATGTTAAATGAACATGACGGTAAGAATAATCTTAAATAAATACCCAAACTGTAGGAACTAAAAAGTTAATTATATCCTAACTGAAACTTACATCTTTATAATAAGTTAGCAGGCCAGTATAGCCTTTAGAGTTTACTACAGTTTACAATTAATTTCACTTCGCACTCTATTGCTACACTGTATAGTGTATATTATATATAATAAATATAAAGCATCAATATAGGCATTGAAGTAGGATATCTAATACACAGCTTTAGTGTCATTAAAAATTAACGCAATAGATATATTTGCAATGTGAATTATATTTATTAGTAGGTAATATATATTTATCCACATTACACTCTAAATTAATGTAAATTTAGAGTGTAGGGTAAGTTCTTAATTATCGGTCAGTTCCCCATTTTCGGACACGTAAGAAAAAACGATATAATAATTAAAATAAAATTTAAGTAATTTAATAATTATTATAATATCGTTTTTTCTTACGTGTCCGAAAATGTAGAACTGATCGATAATTAGGAACTTACCCTAAGTTCTTTTTATACTTTATTACAAAGAGATGAATTTACTCAAATAATATTAAATACAAGACACTAAGAAATAACAAATAAATAACACTGAAAACAACTGCAGAACACTTTAAAAACAGTACTAAGTTAGACACTACTGTGATGGAAGAACATCTTCCAGCAATGAAGTGCTGTAGAAAATAAATCAATATTATCCATGTTCAATAGTTAGAAGTTGTAGGGCATTAGAGTTCAGAAGTTCCGCAGATTAGGGTATACTGCAACACAGACAGAGTGAGAGTAGCTACTCTTTGGATGATTCCAGGAGTAGCTAGAGAGAGAGTAGCTACTCTTTGAATGATTCCAGGAGTAGCTAGAGAGAGAGTAGCTACTCTTTGGATGATTCCAGGAGTAGCTAGAGAGAGAGAGAGAGAGTAGCTACTCTTTGGATGATTCCAGGAGTAGCTAGAGAGAGAGAGAGAGTAGCTACTCTTTGAATGATTCCAGGAGTAGCTAGAGAGAGAGTAGCTACTCTTTGGATGATTCCAGGAGTAGCTAGAGAGAGAGAGAGAGTAGCTACTCTTTGGATGATTCCAGGAGTAGCTAGAGAGAGAGAGAGTAGCTACTCTTTGAATGATTCCAGGAGTAGCTAGAGAGAGAGTAGCTACTCTTTGGATGATTCCAGGAGTAGCTAGAGAGAGAGTACCTACTGCAGTAGTGAGGAAACTTATAATGTTGAACATTTGCAACTAAATGTTATTATGAATGTTAGGCCTGCATGTTAATGAACTGAATGATGGGCACTCGACGAGCACATACCTTCGCAGCCGCTTATAATTGACCTTGAGCTTTGAACTGTTTGCTCATAAAATCTAATAAACTGGTTCCTGGACATTGACCAATCGTCCCACCAAATTTCAGGCAATTTAGTTGAATACTTTTTGAGTTATGTGGATAACAAGATGCAGAATAAGTAAATGCCACCTAAAATATAGCCTTCCGCAATCTGCGAAGGTAAATAAGCAATCCACAATTTCTATTTAACATCTCAGAACATAAAGACATTAAAGTAATTAATTAATATCAGATCCAAATAGAAAGGCTTTGAAAGGATTAAATAAACATAATAGATTACTAGAAGGTAATTATAATAATATTATTATCAACAAAAACACATTACATTTATACTCATAACAATTCATTATTCTCATAACAATTCATTATTCTCATAACAATTCATTATTCTCATAACAATTCATTATTCTCATAACAATTCATTATTCTCATAACAATTCATTATTCTCATAGCCATTCATTATTCTCATAGCCATTCATTATTCTCATAGCCATTCATTATTCTCATAACCATTCATTATTCTCATAACAATTCATTATTCTCATAACAATTCATTATTCTCATAACAATTCATTATTCTCATAACAATTCATTATTCTCATAGCCATTCATTATTCTCATAGCCATTCATTATTCTCATAGCCATTCATTATTCTCATAGCCATTCATTATTCTCATAACAATTCATTATTCTCATAACAATTCATTATTCTCATAACAATTCATTATTCTCATAACAATTCATTATTCTCATAACAATTCATTATTCTCATAGCCATTCATTATTCTCATAGCCATTCATTATTCTCATAGCCATTCATTATTCTCATAGCCATTCATTATTCTCATAACAATTCATTATTCTCATAACAATTCATTATTCTCATAGCCATTCATTATTCTCATAGCCATTCATTATTCTCATAACCATTCATTATTCTCATAACAATTCATTATTCTCATAACAATTCATTATTCTCATAACAATTCATTATTCTCATAACAATTCATTATTCTCATAACCATTCATTATTCTCATAACAATTCATTATTCTCATAACCATTCATTATTCTCATAACCATTCATTATTCTCATAACCATTCATTATTCTCATAACAATTCATTATTCTCATAACAATTCATTATTCTCATAACAATTCATTATTCTCATCACCATTCATTATTCTCATCACCATTCATTATTCTCATCACCATTCATTATTCTCATCACCATTCATTATTCTCATAACAATTCACTATTCTCATAACAATTCATTATTCTCATCACCATTCATTATTCTCATAACAATTCATTATTCTCATCACCATTCATTATTCTCATCACCATTCATTATTCTCATCACCATTCATTATTCTCATCACCATTCATTATTCTCATCACCATTCATTATTCTCATAACAATTCATTATTCTCATGACAATTCATTATTCTCATAACCATTCATTATTCTCATAACCATTCATTATTCTCATAACCATTCATTATTCTCATCACCATTCATTATTCTCATCACCATTCATTATTCTCATAACAATTCATTATTCTCATCACCATTCATTATTCTCATCACCATTCATTATTCTCATAACAATTTATTATTCTCATAACCATTCACTATTCTCATAACCATTCATTATTCTCATAACCATTCATTATTCTCATCACCATTCATTATTCTCATAACCATTCATTATTCTCATCACCATTCATTATTCTCATAACCATTCACTATTCTCATAACCATTCATTATTCTCATAACAATTTATTATTCTCATAACCATTCATTATTCTCATAACCATTCATTATTCTCATAACCATTCATTATTCTCATCACCATTCATTATTCTCATAACCATTCACTATTCTCATAACCATTCACTATTCTCATAACCATTCATTATTCTCATAACAATTTATTATTCTCATAACCATTCATTATTCTCATAACAATTCATTATTCTCATAACCATTCATTATTCTCATTCATTATATAATAGTTACCAAACAAGTGGCAATTTCTAAAGCATATACAGAGTCCCTAATTACAATATTGCACAATAATAGTAAAGACATGTTAATATTGTCATTGCATTGGGGCTACTAAGCAAATAGAGTATAATAAACATTATACAAGAGGGTACTAATATAATATTAATTAGATGTTACATGTTTGATGCTGAAGTCAATACTAATCAAACGAAAACTGAAACAAAAACAATATTAATAATTAATCTCCACTGCTCGATCCAATATTAATTAAGTAGAGTTAATGAAAATATTCAATAAGTCAATTTACTGTAGAGTTTCAATTCACTATAATTTCATTAGCTAATATTCCTTCAAATGATTGTAACAGTTTGACCCAAAACGAGATTCAACAGCTCTCTTTTTTCACCCGACCTGCGGATGCCCCCCTGGTAAATAATGATATAAAACAAAACACGTTGCATTATCTTCAGTTAAATTCATACGATATATAAACAGGTCACAGGTAAACAAAGTCACGAGTTTATTTAAAAAGTATGCATCCGTATTGACACCAGAAGGGGCTTTTCAGGCCCGTTGGTCATTCCAGGGTTACAGACTGCGTTAAAATGGACTTAGCAATATCCGCCCCATGAGCTCTAATCCATAGAGCCAATCATCATAAGACTCTATGATGGGGATATTATACCATTGGGGCGCAGAGAAAGGGGTCACTGCCCCCTGAAAGGATGCATAAAGCTAAACACTTTAACGTTATGCAGTGTAAAGGATACACTTTGTGGAATATAGGGTACGTTATGAATTATCAGTCAGTTTCACATCTTCGGTCAACACAAGCACCGTTGGCTGCATTCACGGATGGAAGAGGAAAATGAAGAGGTGATAGTAATTGAAGCCTACGCAACTCCATAATAGAAAATATGCGATCTCGTAGCCCTATCTTCTTAAACTGCAAGTGGTGCTAAAAAATGAAAAACGACAATCCATAATCCAAATTACAACAGTTGGGGCTTAAACTTTAAAGGTTCATTTGTATGATTCACCACAGACATCTTCAGGATAGAGCCATGGGTGAAAAAAAATCAACATTTTCTACTTTTACTCATATAAAGAGTGCGAGTTAATAATAAATTAAAGAAGTATTTAGTATCAGTCTAACCAGTCCTATGATCAATTTTCAAGTCAGTGCTAATAGTCGACAATGATGATATGCATCTTCATTTTAAACTTGGTTTTTAGTAATTGAAAACTGAACTCTACAATTAGAAATGGAATTAAATAAGATAGAAGTAATATCTATGGTACATTACTTCTCACGAGAATATGAAGTAGTGATATATTGTGTGAGCTTTTTCCAAATAAAAGTAAATTATGCATGCATCGATTGTTGCATGTGGGGGCGAGTGAAGCTGCAGTGGGGGAATGCAATGGGGGGTTGAGACAGTACTTGCGTATGTACGGGGGGGGAGGGGGTTATTTACAAATTACATACTGTGAGGTAAGACTAGAGATTTTCACAAACTATGTTCAAGAAATCATAAAAAAAAAAAATCTATACTAATAATTTCCTTAGTGTGTTTATTTATTTGGTGTCCGCTTTTACACGATGGGTATTAAACATGAAGAATGTAACTATAATACGCAACGGAATATATTGACTTGATAATTAAATTATCCTGTTTTTATTTAAATTTTAAATGTATTTCATCTTTAAAATAATGAGACTATGCAGAAAATATAATTTTAATTGAATTCATTAAAAGTAACGTAATAACGGGAAATTAATTTGTATTGATGATGACCCGTTATTTCTAACGGGAAAGTACACTAGTCTATCATATTATAATTCTGCTCGTTCCTTCCTTAGTGAGTTGGTGAGTACTTCCGTTACGCTTACAGTATTTACTAATTAGATAGATAAAAGCAAATTCGGCATGCATGATACCACAAACTAAACATCCTATTTTATAATTAATTGTTCCTCTTATTTTTCATATTCTATCAATAGCGCCTAATAAAGTTGGTGTAAATAGAAGTATACGTAATGTGACCAATATAATTAAATACAAAGGATATTATTTTCAGAAGCATGTTACTAAACACATTTGCTGCTTTCTATATGTTTTCAGTCTAAAACAGATTTTCTTTTTTTATCAGTTCTATAAAAACATTTTTGTTGATTCTCATCCCGTGGAATTTCCTCGGGTCTTGCTAGTACTAATAATTTCCTTAGTGTGTTTATTTATTTGGTGTCCGCATTAAACATGAAGAATACTAAACATGAAGAATACTAAACATGAAGAATACTAAACATGAAGAATACTAAACATGAAGAATACTAAACATGAAGAATATTAAACATGAAGAATATTAAACATGAAGAATGTAACTATGATACGCACGGGAATATATTGACTTTATATTTAAATTCCCCTGTTTTAATTTAATTTTTAATATGTATTTTATCTATGAAAAAAGTATCAGTTTATGCTGAAAATGAATTTTTATTCCAATTCATTAAAAAGAACTTAAAAACGGGTAATAATTTACTATTGAAGACCCGTTATTTTTAACGGGCAAATACTCTAGTAGAAAATAATTCTTGATAAAAAAAGAGGATAGTCACATAATCAGTCACATAAGAAAAAATAATACTATAATATACTATTTAATTTGTATTTTAATTGGTATTCATGATACCTACAGGTATCATGAATACCAACTAAAATGAATAATAATTATATCGTTTTTTCTTATATCCTCATGGAAAAAGTAGGAGGAGCTTATCAAAAAGTCTGGTGGAAAGACTTAAAAAACCCTCCGTGTGTACGGGCCTTTAAGGTGACTGTTCTTCTCTCCCTCCTCCACATTAGACGAAAGGAAGAGCACACTCTCAGAGTTGATTTGGTTTGAGACTGACGGTGTGCAGACTGAGAGGAAAATACTCTCAGCATATTCTAAGAGGACAAGTTTGAAAACAGAAGGTATAGGGTAAGTTACCATTTATCGGACAGTCCCACATCTTCGGTCATGGTATTAAAAAGGTTATATTAACTAACTTAATTTCGTTATTTTAATTGGTATCCATGATACTTATGCTTTTCCATTTAAAATCAGAATCAAGTAAATTGAAATTGCTGATGAAGATATACGTGTAAAATGATCCCAAGAAACAACAATCATAACCTAGGTACTGAGCTGGACTTCGTTTCAGCTAATACAACACTTTATAATTAGTTTTGCCGAGGCAATTACCGTTGAATATAATTAGTTCGGTAAACTCTTTACCATGTATGTATCAGACTGTGCAAAAATCACAAAAAGGAGAAACACCCAAAGATGTACATCGTATAATAAATGAGAGCAGTAATGATATGAAAGTATCAAATATTTAATCTCATTATAAAATATATAGCTATATTTTTCATACAAGTGAATACAAAGGCAATTCACAATTAAATGAAACAAGTTCTATTGAAGTATTTGTATTCAATTGGGTATTCAGTGGAGTATTCAGAGGAGTATTTCTATTCATAGAACATATTGAATGGTAACAGCATGAGGGTTTGGAATGAAATTAGCGAGATAAAAAAGACCTTTTCCCTGGTGTATCTATAATTAAATAAAACATATTTTAAAAACTGTGGGGATAATTTCAGCAACATTTTGATATGAAATCTATCAGATATATAAAAGAATATCTAAAGTGAATTTAGAGTCCTGAGTGAGAGAACTACCCCCTATAGTGAAAAAATCTTCTTCAGTCTGCCATGAATAGCCATTAAGTTAAAAAAAAAACTGATAAACATTCATGGCTAAAAACTAAAGAAAATTTGTTCACTATACAGGTTAGTTGTGAGGACTCCAGGCTCACTATAGAGGAGTTCCGATGATATTCAATCTAAAATAACTTGGAAAGAAAAACGTTTTATGATGAAAGTATTAATTACTTCATTAGTTTCACATCTGCGAGGAATCGATTCCTATCGCTGAAATAAAATACAAGGAACTTTGGAGAAATAATCAGACAGGGAAGTACTTCATGTAATGAAAAACTGATAGTAAAGGAAAGCCTAAGTAAAGTATATACAAAATTATTATAAAAAACTACGACTACTTGAAGTTTAGCTACAATCGATTTTAACGGAGACCTTCGCACGCGCGTTTTTTTCACAAGCATTTTTTCTAACGCAAATGTGAAGGGCTCCGTTAAAATCAATTGTAGCTAAAAAAAATTGTCATGAGCTTTTTTTTAAAGGCAGCGTTGAGAAACGAAAGTGTGAAGGGGGCCTAAGTGTGGATGTATTTTGGATGTGAACAATCTGCATTATAATCAGAAAAAACACTTGAGTTGGAAAGAGAAAGAGTCTATTTTGAACAGACAATCCAATGGAGACAGTTGAAAAAAATGTTAACATTAATAACTTACACCAAATCATTTTGATTTGAAAGTTACCTCAGACTTTGGTAAATAGAGATATCTGAGAGTGGAGAGAAAGACGAGAAAATGTTCTGAGAAGAGTGGTGAAGATGAGCCTCTATTGGAGAACATGAGATGTACAGGGAGAAAAGAGGCTATAACTATAAAAGATGGTGTGGGGGATTTGACATACAGTGGTGGAAGAGAGAGCATCTACAGTGGTGGAAGAGAGAGCACCTACAGTGGTGGAAGAGAGAGCACCTACAGTGGTGGAAGAGAGAGCACCTACAGCGGTGGAAGAGAGAGCACCTACAGTGGTGGAAGAGAGAGCATCTACAGTGGTGGAAGAGAGAGCATCTACAGTGGTGGAAGAGAGAGCATCTACAGTGGTGGAAGAGAGAGCATCTACAGTGGTGGAAGAGAGAGCATCTACAGTGGTGGAAAAGAGAGCACCTACAGTGGTGGAAGAGAGAGCACCTACAGTGGTGGAAGAGAGAGCACCTACAGCGGTGGAAGAGAGAGCACCTACAGTGGTGGAAGAGAGAGCATCTACAGTGGTGGAAGAGAGAGCATCTACAGTGGTGGAAGAGAGAGCATCTACAGTGGTGGAAGAGAGAGCATCTACAGTGGTGGAAGAGAGAGCATCTACAGTGGTGGAAGAGAGAGCACCTACAGTGGTGGAAGAGAGAGCACCTACAGCGGTGGAAGAGAGAGCACCTACAGTGGTGGAAGAGAGAGCATCTACAGTGGTGGAAGAGAGAGCATCTACAGTGGTGGAAGAGAGAGCATCTACAGTGGTGGAAGAGAGAGCATCTACAGTGGTGGAAGAGAGAGCACCTACAGTGGTGGAAGAGAGAGCATCTACAGAGGTGGAAGAGAGAGCATCTACAGTGGTGGAAGAGAGAGCATCTACAGTGGTGGAAGAGAGAGCATCTACAGTGGTGGAAGAGAGAGCATCTACAGTGGTGGAAGAGAGCATCTACAGTGGTGGAAGAGAGAGCACCTACAGTGGTGGAAGAGAGAGCACCTACAGTGGTAGAAGAGAGAGCATCTACAGTGGGGGGTTAAGACAATACAATGGGGGGGGGGGGGGGGGGGGTTGAGACAGTACTTGTGTGTGTAAGGGGATTTTTTACAAATTATATACTGTGAGGTAAGAGAGAAGATTTTTCACAAACTATGTTCAAGAAATCATAAAAAAAACAATAAAAAATAATTCTTGGTAAGAAAAGAAAGAAAGGAAAATATAAAAGGATATAACAAAGATTTAAAGGTTATATTATTATTTTTATAATACATAAGGTAATGTAATTGATAAGAGAATTTAATGAAAGAGAAAAAGACCCCCAATTTGTGGTAATATTATGCAGCATTAGTAGTTTCTAGAGCATATATTCCATGCAAGAAATAAAGATAGGAACGGTAGAACTTTTATTGCACCACATTCCAAGTTACGAGACTCGGAATATTCCAGGAATAGCAGCACACGGGTTCAATTAAATGGGAAGCTACCTGTAGCAGTTAGGTAGGTAAGTGACATGGGTAAAATGAAGAAAAAAATATTGGTAACACAAACTCTAAAAAAATAAACCTGACGAAAATAATATTGGAAATTGAATAACAAATGATAGCAATAGGTAGTGATGTAATAAAATATATTGCACAGATATACATTAATAAAAATATAGTGAATTAAGAAATAATGACTGAAAAATGAGAAAGTAAAATATCAAAAAATATTTAAAAAAAAATAGAAAGGGTAAAAATAGAAAAAAGTAAATATAGGAATAATTAATTAATTAATTAATTTATTAGGGGGTTTAACGTCTGATTCGGAACCAACGGCCATATCGCTGACGTCAAAAGGAAATTAAATACAAGGGACTGGAAGAAGCAGTCAGAGAGGAAAGTGGCTCCATGAACAAAGTCACTTACCACCGTCGGTGACAATGCTCATGGATGCAGAAAAACTACTCCGTGAATACAGTCACTTACCAAGGAATGTGACGAAACGGGACACAAGCACCGGTGGCTGCACTCACGGATGGAAGAGGAAAATGAAGAGGTGATAGTAAATGAAGCCTACGAGCCTACCTAACACAAAAATCTAATACCTCGTAGTTGAAGAGCATAACCCTAGCGCTATCCTCTAAAACTGCAAGTAGCGTTAAAAAATGATAAACATGGTAAAAATAAAAAAAGACAATCCATAATCCAAATTACAACAGTTCGGGGCCCAAGGGACGCCACCCCCCTTCTCTTCCATTCACCACAGACAGCTTCAGGATAGAGCCCCTGGGGGCAAATATAGGAATATTGCAAAAGTTATTAGAGTTATTTATTGAAATGTAAATAAAGTGCATATGCCTCGGTGGTATATAAGTGAATAAGAAATACTTCAATGGACAAAAGAAAGTTTTTATTGAGAAACTAATACTCTAAGCCGCTTAGTTAGAGTATTAGTTTCCACTCTTATCAGCTTCTAATGCTTTTGAAATAAATAGAGATTGAGAAAACACATTGCTATGAGCACAAATAATTATTTTGTAGAATAAGTAGATTGTAGCTAGAAATGGTAATGATAATATATGGCAAATTTACATAAGAACTAGACAAGAAATAATATAAAATATTTATATAGTCTCAGTCAGCACTGCTCGTATGTAATATCAACACTGTTCGTATGTAGTATCAGCACTGTTCGTATGTAGTATCAGCACTGTTCGTATGTAGTATCAACACTGTTCGTATGTAGTATCAGCACTGTTCGTATGTAGTATCAACACTGTTCGTATGTAGTATCAACACTGTTCGTATGTAGTATCAGCACTGTTCGTATGTAGTATCAACACTGTTCGTATGTAGTATCAACACTGTTCGTATGTAGTATCAACACTGTTCGTATGTAGTATCAACACTGTTCGTATGTAATATCAACACTGTTCGTATGTAATATCAACACTGTTCGTATGTAGTATCAGCACTGTTCGTATGTAGTATCAGCACTGTTCGTATGTAGTATCAACACTGTTCGTATGTAGTATCAACACTGTTCGTATGTAGTATCAGCACTGTTCGTATATAGTATAAACACTGTTCGTATGTAGTATCAGCAATGTTCGTATGTAGTCTCAGCACTGTTCGTATGTAGTCTCAGCACTGTTCGTATGTAGTCTCAGCACTGTTCGTATGTAGTCTCAGCACTGTTCGTATGTAGTCTCAGCACTGTTCGTATGTAGTATCAGCACTGTTCGTATGTAGTCTCAGCACTGTTCGTATGTAGTCTCAGCACTGTTCGTATGTAGTATCAGCACTGTTCGTATGTAGTATCAGCACTGTTCGTATGTAGTATCAGCACTGTTCGTATGTAGTATCAGCACTGTTCGTATGCAAGTGTATCGGTACTGTTCATATATAGTATCAGCACTGTTCGTATAAAGTACCAGCACTGTTCGTATATAGTATCAGCACTGTTCGTATATAGTATCAGCACTGTTCGTATGTAGTATCAGCACTGTTCGTATGTAGTATCAGCACTGTTTGTATGTAGTATCAGCACTGTTAGTATGTAGTATCAGCACTGTTCGTATGTAGTATCAGCACTGTTCGTATGTAGTATCAGCACTGTTCGTATGTAGTATCAGCACTGTTCGTATGCAAGTGTATCGGTACTGTTCATATATAGTATCAGCACTGTTCGTATAAAGTACCAGCACTGTTCGTATATAGTACCAGCACTGTTCGTATGTAGTATCAGCACTGTTCGTATATAGTATCAGCACTGTTCGTATATAGTATCAGCACTGTTCGTATATAGTATCAGCACTGTTCGTATATAGTACCAGCACTGTTTGTATATAGTACCAGCACTGTTCGTATATAGTACCAGCACTGTTCGTATGTAGTATCAGCACTGTTCGTATGTAGTATCAGCACTGTTCGTATGTTGTACCAGCACTGTTCATATGTAGTCTCAGCACTGTTCGTATGTAGTACCAGCACTGTTCGTATACATCTGAGGCTAAAGTTAGAGCACACAGAATCAGTTGGTAAAAGGCACTGGGCGTAGTAGAAAAGTCCCCTAGATTAGCGGGCTAAGTTTATTCATTAGCTACAGCGCGCTGCAGGAATACAAACAAAGTTAGCTAATAGAAAGAATCACAATAGGGAACTCTTTTCAATCTACAGTCAATGCTGTGAATTAAACAGGCTACAATTTAAAGAAGTACAGATTGGAAATTTAGATTGGATTTCATAAACAATAAGTACTTGTAGTTAATGTTAAGATGCATAAAATTGCAGTTTAGAGATAACATAAAATTCAAATTTTGTCATTTTAAAATAATTTAAATTCAAATATAATTTAAATTTAAGAATAAATCAAATTTTGTCATCCAATTCATCCCATACAAAACTCATCATTCGATATTTTATTCAAATCATTCAAACGTATGACTACATAATAACGGCCTTCAAGATGCCTACCACTGCTTTACAATTCGATGTCTAAAATTAGAATCATTTTGATGTTCAATTAGATTGAAGTCCTTGCTTTTCCTTCCTATTCATCATTTGTAAATGGCGAGACTGAAGAGACACTAATTGCACCGGGTAATTGGTTTGCTGCTAAATAGCTAAATGTAGAATAAATGGCTAATTAGTAGTATTTTGAACAGTGTGACGAAAGGCATAGAGTGTCAGGTACGTGGGAGTGATTAGGGACTTCAAAGGAATGCACTCGGTAGAGGGAGCTAGTGAAAGAACATGAAACAACTGAGACAGGTGGAGAGATCCTCTCTCAGTTATAAACTGAGAGAGGGTACAACTGAGAGAGTGAGAAATGAAGAGTTTCTAACTGAAAGAATGACAAAGGGAGAGTCTCCCCCTTCACACTTGCGTTAGAAAAAATGCTAGTGAAAAAATAAACGCAAGTGTGAAGGGCTACGTTAAAATCAATTGTAGCTAAACTTTTTTTCATGAGCATTTTTTTAAAGGCGGCGTTGAGAAACGAAAGTGTGAAGGAGGCCTTAAGGTACTATTGAAACAAATCAGATAATCTAATTCTTCCTGGCAAGTGAATAAAGACTCTAATCCATTATAGAGTTCACAATACAGGCATAGCAGTTAGTCTCTCATAGACAATGTTTGGACATCATTATTCCTAGTCTCTATCTCCGGGAAGTAAAAAAAGTAGCTAACTATTTCATCAGAAAATACGTGCTTTTTTGTTTCAATCTCAAGAAATTTATGACTGGTTTACATGTTAATCTTATTTGAACAGTAAATTAATTCACTTGGGTTGTACCTTAATATGGTATTTGGCATATGAAGAACTTTAAAAATATTACATATTTTCATACAGTTTATGTTTTTTTTATGTTTTTTACAATTTCAAATATAATATCCTTATAATTATCAATCAAAAGATGAGAGGCAAGAAAAATCAACTCAACATTTAGGAAAATTCAACACAACATTTAGGAAAATTCAACACAACATTTAAGAAAATTCAACACAACATTTAGGAAAATTCAACACAACATTTAAGAAAATTCAACACAACATTTAGGAAAATTCAACACAACATTTAGGAGATTTAAAACATGTTCTGACTCATCAAAATAAGATGGTAATTCTCTACGTAATCTCCATAAACTGAGAAATATTTAAACCTACAGCTTATGAATAAAGCCTTGCCAATTTGTTATGCTACAACCTAAAGCTCTGCCAGAACCTTCGTAAACATTCAGAAGGTTCTGAAGAATATGTGTCTTTTAAATTAATATTCATTTATCAATCACTGATATAAAAGTAAATACGTAAAATTACGAATTATCGGTCAATTCCCAATCTTCGGTCATATATAAAAAATATTATTTTATTTTCATTGGTATCCATGATACCTACACGTATCATGGATGCCAATCAAAATAAAATAAAATAATTATATCGTTTCTTCTTATATGACCGAAGATGTGAAACCGACCGATAATTCGCACTTAGCCTATAAAATGTATATATCTATAAATAACAATGAGTATATGTTATCCACACTCATTAAATATAAATCAAAGAACAATCAATATAATTTTCAGCAAAATAGGCGCCACAAATTAAAACTCTCCATACGTTTTAAACGCTGTCATCTTTCCAAAGCTTCTTCCCATTTCGCTGAATCAGCAAAAAGAAATTGTGTACACGATACCAAGCATGAGCCGATAGAGCGGAAAAACGAGTCATGGTGAGTCAGTCCATTCAGTGCTCCTCATGCAAGAAAAACACTGAAAAGCGCATTCCCGCCGGAGATTCGGCTCAGTCTTTACACATTTAAGCTACTCAGCGCTACTCGTGTTTAGAGGGACTGAAAAGCTTTTCAATGGCAATGGATGGATGTAGCGGCTACATTAATATGAACTGATGTAGATACCAATAGTGTGAAATGTAGTGGTGGGAAAGGAAACGAGATTCATTGCACTAAAACTACCAAGCTGATTATTTAAAGAAATAAAGTAGCTATCTACCAATAATAATTTATGAGATACAAATGTTTTAAAAGTAAAAACCAGTCAAAGTGACTGTTTGGTAGTTATAGTGATAAGAGAAAATACAAATGGTACCAATATTATACAAAAGAGTTCATTAATTAAAGAGGTCATATAATAAATAGGCGTAAATCATGTGATACTAGAGTGTAGTAAGATAACTATTATGTGCCGATGTAATCAAGTATATGGACTGTTGTAAATACCGTGAATAACGGGCCACTAGTATTATGATGTATCACCCCCCGATAAATAATAGAAAAACAATTCTGGCGCTCATTGCGCCCCTCACCCAATCTCGTAAACTGCAGGTGGCGCATCAAAAGCGTATAAATCTCTCCGCTTGAAACCCCAAGACAGAGTCTCATAAGCTGAGTCAGCAGCCTCCGTACAAATTTATCTCCTTTCACACGTCATTACTCGTTTTCATCTAAGGTGCGCCATCAGTTCACAAGTCACACCAGGATGGAAAAAAAAGTCCGTCATCTTTTCCATCCAATAAATGTAGGGTAAAATTGAAGGAAGGTGGAAAGAGACAAGACTATTCATCCAGGTAAACTGGTGCTAGGAAAATTCCATGAAAATTTCGTTTGGTGGACAAATTTTCCTTGTGAAAATTTTCCGTGGACGAATTTCTCGAAGAAAAATTTTCCGTGGACGAATTTCTCGAAGAAAAATTTTCCGTGGACGAATATTCCGTGGACAAATTCTCCGGTCACCAGGTTAACTATATAGCATAAATTATGTAAAAGAGAATGACAAGCAAGGTTCTTCCAAGCAAACAAGCAATTGCTGAATGTAAGTTCGTTCTTTCTACTGCTTGCTTCCTTCCTTTTCAATTCGAATGATCGAATCCTCTCTGAGAGAGAAGAGAGAGAGGGTGACATTTTGCCCCGACACTTACGCTTCTGTTTATTGAACGTGAAGAGGGATTTGACTTATTGAAAAACTTGTGATGTACATTCGAAATGGAGAGAGTTGGAGTAGAACACCAAAGGATAAATCATTTATGAAGTTAGTGCTGCTTCATATTTCTCCCTTCAAATGTGTTCAAGTTAAATCATTGAATGTGTGCCAGTAATTGCCTTATGTGTCACTGATTTCGAAGATATAATAATTATATAATAATAGATTAGAGTGGACGAACGTATTCAGCATCTAAATTAATTAGTTTAATTGAGTTGCATCATATACAATAAAAAAGGGAACACAAATAACTGTATACAAAGGACTTTGAAACAGAAGACGAAATGTACAATTATGTGGAGTGTAGGAATAAGCACTATTCTAATTAATTATATAATAAGAATGATGTCATATGAAATAAATAATGGTGAAAATAATCATAAATGAGATGTAGGTTCGAAAATGCAGAAAATATTTTCCATCTATTATAATTTTAAATTATATATTATGAACAATATTCGAACATATATAAAAAAAAAATTGTATTTAAAAGTGAATAAATTCTAATTAAAGAGCACGAAACATAGCAAGGCTCATCATCACTGCAACAGAAGAAATACTAGCTAACAGCTGGCCGTAGCTAGGTATATCATCACTGCAATAAAAGATAGAAATACTAGTTACCAGCTGGCAATAACTAGGTATATCATCACTGCAATAAAAGATAGAAATACTAGTTACCAGCTGCCATAGCTAGGTATATCATCACTGCAATAAAAGATAGAAATACTAGTTACCAGCTGCCGTAGCTAGGTACATCATCACTGCAATAAAATAATACTAGTTAACAGCTGGTCATAGCAGCCTCATCATTTGCCTCTAAATCAGTTTCTACGCAAACTTTGGCGGACAAATTACAGGGTATGGAAATTCTTGATCCTTTGACATGCAAATGTAGTTAGCATGAGAAAAGTTCTGATCGTAAGACAATTTCAGGAGTAGAAAGAAATGTCACTCACCGCATCAAATGAAAACTAATTACAGAGTGAGAAACTCAAATAATTGGGTAAGGTTGAATTCAACGAAGGGATGTAGCTAAGTAACTTCACTATAGAACTATAATACTATACTGCAAATAAATATAGCATGTAGGCTTTATTGCAGAATGTATATTTTGCATTCAGAAAGTATTAAAATTAATAGTTAATAATCTAAAAATAATATTTAATGCCCATTTAATCCAATGAAAAATTAATTAAAATGGTAATCAAAGCGATTTAATATTAAAAAAAAAAAAATCATCTCAAAATATACATAACATAAAGTATTAATATCATTTTAATTAATTTCGAGCAGAAATACAATTTTGTGAAATGATTTAAAAACAGTTTTAATTAATCAGTCTGCTTTGACACCAATGGCCATATCACATAGCATAAAAAGAAGAGTACGATTACAGGTAAGTGGCTCAATGAACAAATTCACCTACCACCAGTCAGGGACAATGCTCATGGATGCAGAAAAGCTACTCCATGAACAAATTCACCTACCACCAGTCAGTGACAATGCTCATGGATGCAGAAAAGCTACTCCATGAACAAATTCACCTACCACCAGTCAGGGACAATGCTCATGGATGCAGAGAAGCTACTCAATGAACAAATTCACCTGCCACCAGTCAGTGACAATGCTCATGGATGCAGAGAAGCTACTCCATGAACAAATTCACCTGCCACCAGTCAGTGACAATGCTCATGGATGCAGAAAAGCTACTCAATGAACAAATTCACCTGCCACCAGTCAGTGACAATGCTCATGGATGCAGAGAAGCTACTCCATGAACAAATTCACCTGCCACCAGTCAGTGACAATGCTCATGGATGCAGAAAAGCTACTCCATGAACAAATTCACCTACCACCAGTCAGTGACAATGCTCATGGATGCAGAAAAGCTACTCCATGAACAAATTCACCTACCACCAGTCAGGGACAATGCTCATGGATGCAGAGAAGCTACTCAATGAACAAATTCACCTACCACCAGTCAGTGACAATGCTCATGGATGCAGAAAAGCTACTCCATGAACAAATTCACCTACCACCAGTCAGGGACAATGCTCATGGATGCAGAGAAGCTACTTAATGAACAAATTCACCTACCACCAGTCAGTGACAATGCTCATGGATGCAGAAAAGCTACTCAATGAACAAATTCACCTACCACCAGTCAGTGACAATGCTCATGGATGCAGAAAAGCTACTCAATGAACAAATTCACCTACCACCAGTCAGTGACAATGCTCATGGATGCAGAAAAGCTACTCAATGAACAAATTCACCTACCACCAGTCAGTGACAATGCTCATGGATGCAGAGAAGCTACTCCATGAACAAATTCACCTACCACCAGTCAGGGACAATGCTCATGGATGCAGAAAAGCTACTCAATGAACAAATTCACCTGCCACCAGTCAGTGACAATGCTCATGGATGCAGAGAAGCTACTCAATGAACAAATTCACCTGCCACCAGTAAATGACAATGCTCATGGATGCAGAAAAGCTACTCCATGAACAAATTCACCTACCACCAGTAAGTGACAATGCTCATGGATGCAGAGAAGCTTGCTTGCTATTGTATCTTAATCAAATAATGAATATTTTTGAAGCACCAAGTATATAACTAGAGAACAACGTCGTATGAAGCGATACGTCCTAAACAAACAAACAAAAAAAAGAAATTCGAGATAAAAAAAAAAAAATATTAAAATAAGTTCCGAATTAACAGTCAGTTCCACATCTTCGGTCATATGAGAAAAAACGATATTTAAATACTTATTTAATTGCTATTTTAATTATTAAAATGCAGTTTTTTCTTATATGACCGAAGATGTGGAACTGACCGGTAATTCGGAACTTACTCTACATAGAAAGAGGAAACAATGATGATATTTAATAGACACTTAATAAACAATTAACAGCAATTAGTAGTATAAATTACCTACAACAGTTGCGCAACTTACTCAACAGTCAAAAGCCATTCATATTGATATACACTATATGGTATATAATTAATTCAGGAGGTGGTTTAACGTCTGCTTCCAAACCAAAGGCCATAGAGTCAACGTCACAAGGAAATTAAGTACAAAGGACTTTGAAGTCGTGACTTTGAATCGTGAAATGATATGAATTGGAATATTTTAGAGTTGGAAAAAGATTGAAGAATCAGGTAGAAGGCAGAGTAACTCCATGAACAAAAAGCTAGATGACAGGCACTCATAGAGCGCACACACTTCGCCACCGCTTATAAATGGCCTTGACAATCCAATAATCCTTCAGTTATAAATAAACTTGACCTTTGACCCGCTCACCCCCAAAATCTTATCAAACGGTTCCTGGATATTAACCAATCGTCCCACCAAATTTCAGGCAATTTGGTTCAATGCTTTTTGAGTTTTGCGAATAACAAGATGATAAATAAATAAATAAGTACACGCCGAACAAAACATCACCCTCTGCAATTTGCGAAGGCAATAATGAACTATCATTGTTCTGAATAGACCAGAACAATATAAACGTATGCATTAATTAAGTATGCAAACATTAATAAGTTGATTATTAAGTGAATTTATAATAATGTGGAAATGACTAACACAAGAGTTTCTAGTTTTCGAAATTAATTATTTAATGACTTTACGCATTCTAGTAATTTACTTTAAATAGAAAGCACATAAGGAGAGTTAAATGGTAAATGTTGTATATTCAGATAACTATTGTACGTTCAGACTGCCACTGTATCAAGTAAAACTTAATTTATAGCTGTGTTAATTGTTTAATTTCACAATTGAGGTATAATTTCCTTCCTTGTATATTAACAATATAAAAAAGTAATAAAAGTGAATCAAATAATTTTAATAAACAATATAAACATAAATTAAAGAAATTGGTCTAGAGCTTCAAAGAAGCGAATGAATTGAAAGTTAATTTCTGAAACAATTACTTCTATTAACCTCATCTGAATAATATTATTGATGTTTATTGTAGTTACCGTGAAATAAACATCACTAACAATGGTATTCGTTTTCTATGTCTAAGAACTGTAATAACTTCGAGACGTGCCTCGCGATTATTACAGCTTTTATATATGCGAAGTCAGACTGTAAAATTGTATTATTATAATTACTCACCATTTGAACATGATTATCTGAACAGGCAGCCTTATTCTTACCTGTAATAGAAAGAATAAATTACTGTAGAACCATTGTGACACAAGCATTAAAGCACAAGCATTTTATAGCTATCTAATTAATGGTATAAAATTGCTATTTAAACCAAATAAAGTTCGTTCTAAAACAAAAATCAAAAATAGTGAAACCATAAATTAACCATAAGACAATTATTTGACACAAGCTATAGTCTGAAATGAACTTAATAAAATTGTATTGGTATAATAATTTCAATTCAACATATATCTTGTGAAAAGATATATGTATATATATATCATCAATAGCAATATGAATTCAAAAGATTTAAGATATTCAGTTTGTATATTTACAGCAAGAGAAAGGTAGGAATACATTATTGGAAAACAATTCAATTGACCAACAGATACATGTCGGTACTTTCTGAGGAATCTCTAACATGTAAATCGAAAATATTTCTTACATTTAACTTCCTTTACATTCCTCAATATTTAATTACCGACAAATTAACAATAGATTTTTATCAAATAAAAATTCAATTTTCCTAATAAGATGATCATAAAAGATACCAACTAAAGTTATGATTCAATTGATACTTACGATGCAAATATAAAACATTTTCAAAAGATAGAACAACACATATCTTATATATACAATTGTAACATAGCGACTGCAGTGGAGACTAAATTATATTCCGACACAGACAAAAAGTCACATACATTTTGCGTGCACTTTTAAAGAAAAAAAACCCTAACAACACTCCAGAGAAAAAAGTTTCTCTAGATTTTAGTGAGTAAGAAGAGACACAAATTGTATCAACACATCAGAGTAAAAAAGGAATTTATTCCAAAACATTGGAGGAATATGCTGTCCTAAAGACATTCTGCAACTTGTCAAAATCCTGCCCAAAGTTAGGGGGAAGTTAGCAGGACAAGAATTATGGAGGCGTTATTCAATGTAAGTCTTGGAAATCATTTTCACGGGAATATCTGATAAATGTTATGGAAGATATAATAATAAATAGTTACGTCAATTGCTAACTGAAACTTTAAAATATTGTATGAATATAACAAATTTTCATCTCAAAACTTAATTTCATCACAAAACTTGAATGAATATAACAAATTTCATCACAAAACTTAATTTCATCACAAAACTTGAATGAATATAACAATTTTCATCAAAACAATTGTAGACTATTTTTCACATTTACAATTCGAATGTCAGCTATTTAATTTGTCTACTAGAATCTCTAACAATAAAGTAGTTTGTAGCATTTAGTATTCGAAAAGGTACATGCCTAATGCAGCGACTTTTCCGAATTGGAATTGTTCTTACGACGAATTAGACGCGCTGGAATTCCAATTTTCTCGCCCGAATAAGACAGCTAATTCTCCTAAAAATCAACGCAAAACACAACTTAATGGTGATGACCTAACAATGAATGTTGGTTGCAAGACACGAGTGAAAGAGAATACAAAAAAAAATCACGAGTTTGTGACAGTGATACTCAAAGCGAAAATTGATAATAATAGAAATTGAAAATAATGTGTGACACCATTTTAGAGGCTTATTTAAAATACATAATGGTTAAAATAGGAGTATTTAAAAAGTATGATAAATAATATATAGCTTCTTAACCAATAGCTTATCAAGATAACTAAGGTTTTAAATTGCAGAATTACAGTTATCTTTTTACTTGAAATATAATCAAGCAAACTATATTTTCATAATACCTCTATACATTGTAAAATATATAAACACATACATACCATAATAATTTTAAAAATTCTACTTTTGAACACCAAAATTGAAAAAAGATAACAAAGTGATTTCAAATTTCCCCTGATAAGCTTACAGGCTTTCATGATGAAACGAAATCCAAAATTAGGACTATTTTCTAACAGCAAATAAAGTTTTTGTACAAGCACTGATGTTCTACAAAAATGCACTTGATTAGTACTTAAAATATATCACTTGAATATCCTAAATAGCATGAGAAATCCCATACTGAACAGCATGAGAAATCCCATGTCAAATACCATGAGAAATCCCATGCTAACAGCATGAGCAGAGTTCACATGTGGACAGGATGGATAGAGTTTAACACTAGAGGATATTCTAATACAGCCTATACTGTCTAACTAAATATCCAATACAGCAGGAAGTTACCGAGTGTGATACACATACTGCGCTATAATACTCAGCAACTAATTTAATGAAGGATGTAACCACAATAAATATTAGCACAATTCTTTCAACGTAATAAAACGCAGAACATACCAATTAATTAAGACACCATGTATCCTACGAGCAGTAGGGTAAATTATGAATTATCGGTCAGTCACATCTTCGGTCATATAAGAAAAAACGACTTAATAATTATTATTTAATTTTAATTAGTATTATATAATTTTTTTTATATGACCGAAGATGTGAAACTGACCGATAATTCGTAACTTACCCTAGATAAAATAAACCATTGCAAGTCATTTACTCTAAAAAGAAAGAAGTTAAGACTACTGTAAATTATACATATTCTAAAACTAAACCAATTCGGTCGGCGTATTGGATTTTACACAACAGAAAAAAAGGGCTAAGTGATCCGATTAGCAATTTGGAGGGTGAGAACGGGTGAATATGAGGAGGTAATCTTTAGAATTCAAAGAAGTGGAGGGAGGAATATTACCTCCCCATTCTCGAATTAAATGAAGCGGCAACAAAAGAAGGGAAAATTAGCGTCAGTTTGGACTGCCCTCAAGTAGCAGATATTAAATTAGACTCTATGTATTCAGCTGTACAAATATATTCTCTGAATTAAAAGCAAGGATTTAATCATAAGAGCACACACAATTCTATTTATAATGGCAAGGAATTAGTTTGCGTTAGTTGAGTGGAGTAATAAAGGTTAGAAAAGAGATTGTTACAGATATAATGAAACACTTCAGTTATAAGGGTTGACATAATTATTAAGTTAGTGAATTAAATAAACGAAATTTATTGTTATTACAACTTTAAAGTTTGAAGAGCCTTTATAAGTAGCGATAGAGGATATGGAATTAAAAATTAAATTATAATTGAAATAGATTTGTATTTTAAAGTCCTAAAAATGAAAAGAATTCGAATAAGCGAATTTGAAACAGACTTTAAATAAGCAACAACAGAGGGTATGAATAGAGCTCGACATGGCAAGAGCATAAAAAAAACGTTCAATTTTATTATTTTTTTAAATATTAAACTTATTTATACAGGGTAACTTACGAGTTATCGGTCGGTTCCACATCTTCGGTCATATAAGAAAAAACTATATAAAAATAATTATTTCATTTTAATGGTATCCATGATACCTGCAGGTATCATGGATACTAATATAAATGAAAAGGAAATTAATTATCATATAGTTTTTTCATATAAGACCGAAGATGTGGAACCGACCGATAATTCGTAACTTACCCCACTGCTACTAAGTGTAACGCGTTAAGTGTTCCTAGAGGAAGAATTCAAAGGATATCCTTCACATTCCTCACACGCGTAACTCCCTCAAAATATCCTTAAATAGTAAAAAGAACTTGGAGAGGCAAGTTATTAAAGAATCTCACTGGCTGTTACATTAAATATGAAGAGAGAGAGAGAGAGAGGGCTTTAAGAGCTGGAGTTAAACCTCATGAATAATAATATAGCAAGAAAGCCTACGGTGCGGATAAAAGAAATTAGACTTAAGGAACCATTGGGATTGCAATGGCTATTTCCTTTTAATTAACAACTGCAATGAACTTTTTATTAGTACCTTAGCAAACTGCAGAAGGTAATGCTTCAGGCGGCATTCATTAATTTATTTATCATCTTGTTATTTGCAAAACTCAAAAAGAATTCAACCAAATTGCATGGTTGAATTGCCCAGGAACCATTTCACTAGATTTTAGGAGCGAACAGGTTAAAGGTCAAGGTCATTTATATCTCATGGATTATTAATAGTCAAGGTCATTTAAAAGTGGCGGCGCAGGTATGCACTCTACCGAGTGCCTGTCATCTAGTTGAGTAATGCAATGAGAAAATCTGACAGTTCCACCAGACACAGCAAATCTGTCGGTTCCACCAGATACAGCAAATCTGTCAGTTCCACCAGATACAGTAAATCTGACAGATACAGTAAATCTGACAGTTCCACCAGATACAGCAAATCTGTCGGTTCCACCAGATACAGCAAATCTGTCGGTTCCACCAGATACAGCAAATCTGACAGTTCCACCAGACACAGTAAATCTGTCGGTTCCACCAGATACAGCAAATCTGTCAGTTCCACCAGATACAGTAAATCTGACAGATACAGTAAATCTGACAGTTCCACCAGATACAGCAAATCTGACAGTTCCACCAGATACAGCAAATCTGACAGTTCCACCAGATACAGCAAATCCGACAGTTCCACCAGATACAGCAAATCCGACAGTTCCACCAGATACAGTAAATCTGACAGTTCCACCAGATACAGCAAATCCGACAGTTCCACCAGATACAGCAAATCCGACAGTTCCACCAGATACAGTAAATCTGACAGTTCCACCAGATACAGCAAATCCGACAGTTCCACCAGATACAGTAAATCTGACAGTTCCACCAGTTTCATCATCTTTCTCTCAGAATTTAATTCCCCAAATCATTCCACTAAATCATTAAATTAATTAATTCCAGGTGTATATCATTTAGGAGATTATAAATATAATCAAAACTGGACTTTTGAAATGTAATTAGTGAAATTAAATGTGGATGCATGGCAGCGGTTTCCGCTAATTAAATGATTTAGAAGATAAAGGTACTGATTGGATAGAGAGAATTATTAGTTAGATCAATTAATTAATATGGCATGAAAACAATTACCATACACTTTGTATCCTAATTATAAACAAGTTGGAACGGTGTATTAGAATATAAGATGCATCGAGGTATAAGATTAAAATTTGATGATGATATTTATTCAATTAGCTTTGTAGTATCACCAGGTTAATTGATAAATAGCAACATAATTTTAAAATACGTAAATACACATAAAGTCAGAGTCAAAAATAAAAATGTTTATATCACTATACAGTCACAGTTTTACAGTCTCATTTTAAAGTGAAATAAAACAATGAATTATTGTTTAAAATCCCAGTTTCTGTATCACCAATAGGCAGTTTTTCAAGGAGAAAAATCGAATTTGAGAAATATGACAAAAAAAAATATACATGCCATATTATTTCAATTAAATTAATCCTGAATAGAATCCATATATATAGTATGTTTTAAATTATAGTGGAAAAAGTGTCAAGATATGTATAAAATCTAATACTTAATTTATCTTGGTGTTGTACTTAATGTTTTCGGTCAAACGTAATAATAAATAAAAATTGTAAAAAAAACATTTTATAAATAAACAAATTCTGGCATTTAAAATAAAATTAATATCTCATAGTAGTGAGACATGCAATCCATAGATAGAGTGTCTCATAGTAGTGAGACATGCAATCCATAGATAGAGTGTCTCATAGTAGTGAGACATGCAATCCATAGATAGAGTGTCTCAAAGTAGTGAGACATGCAATCCATAGATAGAGTGTCTCATAGTAGTGAGACATGCAATCTATAGATAGAGTGTCTCATAGTAGTGAGACATGCAATCTATAGATAGAGTGTCTCATAGTAGTGAGGCATGCAATCCATAGATAGAGTGTCTCATAGCAGTGAGACATGCAATCTATAGATAGAGTGTCTCATAGTAGTGAGACATGCAATCTATAGATAGAGTGTCTCATAGTAGTGAGACATGCAATCTATAGATAGAGTGTCTCATAGTAGTGAGACATGCAATCCATAGATAGAGTGTCTCATAGTAGTGAGACATGCAATCCATAGATAGAGTGTCTCATAGTAGTGAGACATGCAATCCATAGATAGAGTGTCTCATAGTAGTGAGACATGCAATCCATAGATGAGTGTCTCATAGTAGTGAGACATGCAATCCATAGATAGAGTGTCTCATAGTAGTGAGACATGCAATCTATAGATAGAGTGTCTCATAGTAGTGAGACATGCAATCCATAGATAGAGTGTCTCATAGTAGTGAGACATGCAATCCATAGATAGAGTGTCTCATAGTAGTGAGACATGCAATCTATAGATGAGTGTCTCATAGTAGTGAGACATGCAATCCATAGATAGAGTGTCTCATAGTAGTGAGACATGCAATCCATAGATAGAGTGTCTCATAGTAGTGAGACATGCAATCCATAGATAGAGTGTCTCATAGTAGTGAGACATGCAATCCATAGATAGAGTGTCTCATAGTAGTGAGACATGCAATCCATAGATAGGGTGTCTCATAGTAGTGAGACATGCAATCCATAGATATAGTGTCTCTTAGTAGTGAGACATGCAATCCATAGATAGAGTGTCTCTTAGTAGTGAGACATGCAATCCATAGATAGAGTGTCTCATAGCAGTGAGACACTCATTCAATAAATTCATGAATATTCCATAGGAGTGTAATCTATTCTACGGATAATTAATTGACTGATGGGTCCGAAGGGAAAACATTTTCCCATCAGTTATTTTATATTTAAAACTTAACGGGTAAAATTTATATGCTAAAAAGACAGCAAAAAACAATTGAACGAGTGTAGGAACACACTTGCTTTATGAAATTCAATAGTCATGTATGAATTGAATGATCATTTTATAACAAATATTCGAAATAAGAAACAATGCTAATATAGGAAAGTATATTGAAATTTGTACAAGGTCGATATATGGGATAATTACAAACCAATATTGTCCAAGGATGTACTGAGACTAATAGGACTACAAAATGAACTCTGCATTAACTAAATGAGCGATTACGAAAACAGTATATACTATTTTTAAATTCAGGGAATAATATTACCTGTGAAATTAGTGTGAAGTACAAAAAACATCAAAGATAAATTAAAAAGAAATTGTAAATAGCATTAACACTAGCACTACCAAGCAGTCAATTTGACTGTTTTTTACTTTTCAAACATTTGTATCTCATAAATTAGTATTGGTAGGTACTTGATTTTTTTTCTTTTTAATATGACGAGAGAGTGTCTTTTTATATGAATAATTAAAAATGTCAACCATATACCAATACTAATTTATGAGATAGAAATGTTTGAAAAGTGAAACCAGTCAAATTGACTGCTTGGTAGTTATAGTGGTAAGAGCATCATTGAATGAGAAAATATCCCTTGCTATAAATTACGTATGGAAATTTGATGACAAATTTAACTACATCTTAGAAATTTAAAATAAAAAGTATCTAATATTATACTCTTGTACTATAGCTGTGTTACATATTAGTTTTATTTGAAATTGAAGAAAATTAAACAGAAGTCATACAGATTTATTACGAAAATCAATGGTAAAACTGTTCATTTGTACTTAACCACTAAACACAATAAAATTCGATGCAATATGATTCAGTTAGCCTATTTCTTAAAAAATCTAAATATTTTTTTGAAAAAAAAAACGACAGTGACTCTATTTCAACATTGATAATTGTTTTCTTATATTTTGATAATAATATTTTGATTCAATCTTTTAAAATTTAAATAAAACCTATACTTCTCAAACAGCAACCGTAGTCTTTTTACTAAATGAAAACATCTTTTCTTAAATTAAATCTTGTTCGTAATTCTGAGATGCTTTCTCCTAGCCATGCCCATTATGATGTATAAATATTTCCTGACAAAGCTACTGAATAAGTTACAGCATTACAAACTGAAATTCGTTTTACTGTGCAATAAAATGCGCAGGCTTTGGGGACTGATAAAACAGACGTAATTTATTCTCGGATGAACTGACTCAAGTCAGTCTGCAGAGAATAGAGATTTAAAAGAACACAGCAGTTGAGTCTCAAATCTTAAATTATTTAGGGCAAGTTCTTAATTATCGGTCAGTTCCACATTTTCGGACACTCAAGAAAAAATATGCAATAATTTTTATATAACTTTTATTTTGAATTGGTATCCATGATACCTGCATAAGAAAAAAAAGGTAATTACTATTATTTAACTTTTATTTTTAGTTGTTATCCATGATACTTGATACCAATTAAAAATAAAAGTTAAACAATGATAACTATATACTTTTTTCTCAAGCGTCCGACAATGTGGAACTGACCGATAATTAGGAACTCACCCTAACTCAAAAAATTAAATAATCCTAGAAATTTCAAAAACACAGCAATAGAGTCTCAAATTATGAATTATTTAACGCAACAAATTTAATAATCATGAATAAATAAAATTTATCTTGTATTGTATCACAATTGGAAAAATGGCTTATAAAATTCAATTCCTCGAAAACAAGAACACTTTTTGTGTTCAAAAGAAAAGCAAACAAGGCTATTAGTTTTGTTGTTTGATCAGTACTGAGGGTGAAAAACAATCAATATTTAGAGTACATTTTCAACTGTTATAATTTTGATGATTTAATAGAAAAGAATGTAACATCTTTTAAAGCAACTGTTGCAAATGAAAGGAACAGTGAATTAGATACTTTGAGACATAGAGTCTTTTCTATGTATCATCTACAATGTCTATGCAAAGAGAATGTCCACAGGTTACGAATAAAGGACAAGTGGACGAAAATCACTTCTGACGATTGTTGGATTCAATCAGAGAAGAAATTGGCAAGGAAAAAAGGTTCAATACTCGATATTGAAGCTCACGGGACGCAATCAATATGTGCTGACTGTGAAGGTTGCATCTACAAAAAGAAAACCATCAAAGGGATCCGTAAACTGTGCATCTGCCTAACAGACCAAAACAGTTATCCAGTAACTCTGTACTTCTATAAAGGGAAACTTGCTTTACAATAAAAAAGAACACCGTGGGTGGTAGCTATAAATAAATCGCATATTTGCGACAACTCTATCATAACTCTATAAAAGCTATTTTTCAGGAGAGGCATTTTAGTACATGTAATTTACGTACATTTAATGGTATATCGTTAGGACATTTAGCCTCTCTAGCGGTACATTTTTGAGCTACAACTATAAAACTTTTACGTGTTTATATTTATGACGTTGTTCTTGAAAATGAGTGATATGTACATTTGAGAGATGTCAGCATGTGGCCAAATTTCACTTAACTAAGAAGAAATAAAAATGTTGTATATAAGACTATATGCAGAGGTTTTCATCCAGAAGATTCAATTAATTTAATAGTGACAGATATTTATATACTTTATCCATAAAGATTTAAAGTAATATCAATGTGCCAATACTTGAAAACTGAAATTAATTAGTATTTATTATTCAAAAGATAGACTTTATGGTAACTGTAAATTTACTACATTATGATCAAAATACAAAGAAGTGAATTAGTAAAGAATCGTGCTGCATGACTATTGTAAGAAGTGATTCTATGTTTTTATTCAGACTTATTCATGATTATTTAGAAAGTTTAGCCATTAGCTAAATAGTTTATAGTTGGCATGTTAGAGAAACATGTTGCTAATTAGCAGTAGAAAAAGTGCTAAGACAAGAGAGGATCCAGAGCTACAATCAAAGTAGAGCAAGGAACTAAATAAGAACTGCAGATCTAACTTCCAGTTCTGCTTGACTCAATTTGACTGGTTTTATACTTTTTAAACATTTGGATCTCAAAAATTAGTATTGGTAGATACTTGAAATATTTGAATTGTTAATATAAAGAGACACTTATCGTTATTTTAACTGGTATCCATGATACCAGCAGGTATCATGGATATCAATTAAAATAACGATTAGTGTCACCTCCTAATAACAATTCATAATTTAAAGTATCTACCAATAATAATTTTTGAGATCCCAATGTTTAAAAAGTAAAAACAGTCAAATTGACTGCTTGATAGTGCTGGTAAGAACTCAAAGTATCTCTACTCTTAGTTTGAAGTGTTCTTTAGTAGGACACTGTAGACCAGAAAGGTAGTACAATGTAACAATGTAACAAGCTACATTAAACAATGTACTAGCTACATTACACAATGTACTCTGTACAAGCTACATACACAAAGGAGGATATGGTAAGAGGGAAGGGGTTGGACAGCAAAGTGGCTCAGTGGCAGTTAGAGTGGTAATAGAGTGTCAAACGTGTACAGGAGATGTAAAGCAGATCATCCGCTAGTAGTGTCTGTACCTGTGATAGTGAGGTTAAGTGACAAAAAACAGCAGCTAAGGATGATATAAACAAACTTGGCTAATGAAAACACAGAAAATCTAGCTATTTCTATAATTTGTACTCAGTTATGATTACAATGTATATTGTGTTCTTGACTGTAAGAGATATCATTATAAAAATCAGATTCAATTCAGTCGAATAGAATTTACTGCAATTTAAACTAGTTAGAAATAAATAAACCCTCAAAATGGCGTTTTTATCAAGATATCTACCATTCAGTCTGTTTAGCATATTAAGTACCTAGCTTTATAATAATCTTTTAAGTTATCAATTGAGTACAAGATGGTTTATTAAGTTGGAAATGCTTAAAGCAGTGCAGCTAATAGCTTTCGATTAATAAATCCCCGGTGGAAGTTCAATTTCCAATCAGCAGATGTGATTGTGTCAACTACATCAAAGTCAAAATGTTCATTTCCTCGTCCCCAGCGATTCATTAGATTTTAATTACAAGGTTTGTAAGCATGTCTTGACGGACGAATAGAGTTGTGGATGTCAATGAGGGGAGGGGGGGAGACCCCACTAATGGTAATTGCAGCAATTAGAAAAGGTGAATTGGTGAGCTAGGTGGTGATGGTGAGCTAGCTAGGTGGTGATGGTGAGC